>OU342744.1:73024329-73329255 GCA_910589775.1 Avena eriantha | reverse complement strand
AACCAGGGCCCTCGAGGAGGCCTAAACGTCCCCGCATTAAAAACCCAGCCTACCGGGTCCTCCATTCGCACTCATCCACTACTCTCTCTTCCCTATCCAGCAAAACTCCACAATCTTGAATGTACTTGCACGAACCTTCTCCATGAAACCAGTGCGTGGGGGTGAGTGTCCGTGCATCGCCGTCGGGGTGGTGCTTCACGCAGCAGATCTGGAGGAGCATCACGCAGCATAGGCCGAGGAGGACGTGCAGTTCAACCGCTTGGGGGACCATGTGCATGCCGGTGCTGACGACTTCGGAGGCGCCGATGAGGGCGTGGAGTTCGACGAACACGCTCCGCTCGTGTACCCGGAGGCATATCTATTTCTGCATGTTTCATATTTTCTGCTCGAGCTTAATCTATCCAGGCATCATAAAAAAATCTAGTCCTAATGATTAGATGCAACGTATGAACCGATACATGGAGAGATCTAGTCTGTTCTGAATGAATGCACATTATTTATTTATTTATTAATAAGTTACCAAGAACACAAACCACATTAATTAAAGAGCGAGCCGTGGCGACGGCCGTAATGAATTGCTGAACCTGTATAGACATGTTATTGCATCGAAAGTAATTTGGAATGGTGGAAGGAATATATATTTATTATTTTGCTCATTTCGGTTTGTATTCCATACATTACAGGTGTATTCAAGTGAGATGGACTCTGACAAGGAGACCAGGGACAACAAGAGCCGCCATGTCATGAAGAAGCTCAAGAGCGGGATAATCCCTTTCCGCACTCGACTTGGGGAGCTCAGGTGCCCTTTCTATAAGAAAGGAGTCAACCCGAGGATTGCCAGCTTGATTCCGCATTCGGTTGGCATCGGTAAAAGCCTGGCTAGTAAACACAAGTCGGCAACCAAGGCTAAGCATGCTGCTTATGGCAAGTTCCTGAGGGAGTATGTCAAGACCGGCCTAGTGTCCCCTTACTTAGGAATCAGCAATTTATAGCCGACCAACCCCGTCACTGTGCTGGCCCGGCCACTAATAATATTTAGTTCTCTTACCGTATCTAGACCCTTAAACTATGGGGATTTCTATTTTCGTACCCTTCAAAATATATTCAAGTTCATCTGTTTATGTTGTTAAAGTTCCGGTGGCATACTCGTTATTTTGCATGGATAGAGGGGTGCCCCCGACAGATATAAGGGTTATCATGTCCGCTAGATCACAGAAGATCAACGGTTGGTGGGCAAAACTAAGTACAACTAAATCGCCACGGTTAGACACGAGGGAAAAAAACGTGACTCACGGTACGCGTGTGCGGTGCATGGGGCGGTAGCGGACACGTGTGGCCATGCACGGTGCATTAGCGTACGCGGTGCACGGTAGTGCAACGAAACGCCGCTTCCCTTCTCCTTAATAGAGGCCTCTCCACTCCCACTCATCACGCACTCGCTCACTCAACTGTCTCCACTGTCCCATCACCTTCTGCAAATGCCCAACAAACCCCAACCACGCCGGCGATGGAGAAGATCGGCGCGGTGGCCATCGGCACCTCCAAGGCTGCCGGCGGGGAGCCCCCGTCCCTGTCCCCGCATCCTCCGTAGCCGCCTGCGAGGAGGCCCCCGCCGGTCTCGGACAGATCCCGCTCGGCCGGGACCCCTACGAGGAGGTTGTCTACATAAGGCCGGAGAACCCTTACGACACCAGCATGGTCTGAAGTAACCAGGGTTTTCTCCCCTTCCCTTGTTCTTCCCCCGTTCCCATCGTCGGATGCTAGATCGTATGTTATTAGGGCTCGGTTGTTCTTATTTTTTACAGTAGCTAATCCTATTGTGTTAGATCTCGATTTTCGATGAATCCCCCTATTCGTAGTTAGGATCAGTATTCGATTTGGTTTGAGATTTGGGGAATAATTGGGAGATCTCATTCGGTTAATTTATTCAAAAAATTAATCCTGATAATCAAAGTATCTCAATCATGTCCTTATTTCACTCTACTATTTTTTTCCAATAGGAGGATAGCAGCGACCTCCGCAGCGACGACGAGTCACAGGACACCAAGACTGGTCATGTGCTGAGGAGGCTAAAGTCCGGTCAGTACAACAACTTCTTCGCCGGCGACGTGTACAGGTGCCCCTTCTACCCCACCAGGAGGCTCCGCGGCACGGACTTCAACTCCTCGTGAAGCATGTCGAGGACATGAGGACCTGCGGCAAGTCCGTGAACATCCACGACTTTAGGGCCAAGCACCAGGCACTCGGTCTTCACCTCCGCAACCTCTAGAAGGTGGCTATCGAGGAGGGTCGCATGCCCCCGATCAGACCCAAGGTGCCCAAGGTCAAGGGGCTAGGCAGCAAGAAGTGGAGGAGGCGCCAGAGGGAGGAGGTGGATGCCCTCCTGGCAGAGGCCATGAGGGGCCACTAATCAGCTGCTGCTGCTGCTGCTGCTGCTGCTGTAAAGCAGCTTCTTTTGTCTTGTCTGTGTTGAAGCAGTCCGCTGCTGTTGCTGCTGAGCAGCCTAATTGTCAAACCTCATTAAGTACCGTACTATATATCCTATATTAGCTGCTTTATCTACATCTGCTCTGTTTACTGAATTTATTTATGGTGCTGGTTTGTTTTGCTGCTCTAGATTTGCTACCGATTGGGTAAAAACAATCGCAAAAGGAACAATGAATGAAGAGAGAAGCTGCTCTAGATTCCCTACCTTTTTGGGCAAAAAAACACAACTGTTAGAGAGAGAGAGAGGGGAAAAGGTGCTCTTAAAAAGACCAAATAACAAAAAAAATCCACTTTAGGCGTCATGGCGCACGTAACGGCCAAGCCTTTGACCAGACGGCACCCCCTCCGAGCACATGTGAGGGCTTCGGAATATCGGGAGGGCAAAAGTGAGGACAAACGAGACACAATGTTGCTATAGCTAAATCTGACAAAAAGCTAAATTTGGCTTTACCATGCAATTTGGCTAGAGCTCCACAATGTAGCTATTCTAAATCCCTAAACTATGTGGTGCGTTGAAACCTAATGCTTTTCCACCGACACGTGTGTTGCAAAGTTGCTTGATCGTGCATGCTTACACAAGTGGCCTACAGAGAAACTTATAGAAGCATGGGCAAACGAGCTTCATTTTGGCAAATTCAGGACAAGCTTTGCGCAATCGGCAGGCCTGATCGACTGGGGCGGCTGCCCCGGGGTGTATGGATGCTAGGTCCATGTCTATGCTTACACTTCTTAAACTTGTTAGGAATTAATAATAACTGTACACTTCCTTCTGTCCTGTCACGTTACGTCGTGTCAGCACCGCACACCCGCTACGGATCGGCAACGAGACGGTGTTCTACGTGACCGGTCTCTGCCACGCCAAAGCCACGTCGCACACCCGTCCCATCGCCTACCGGGATGGATGCCGAATTTAATCGCTAGGATTGGAAACCATCGGTGCTCGCCCGGTCAAACTTGCTTCCGCATGGGTATGACCGGAATATTGGTAAACGGAATTTAAGCATCGCCTTCCGTCTCCTCAACACATCACTGTGCAAAAATCTCCAACTCATTCCTTCTGCCGGCGTCGCCACCGCAAGAACCATCGACGTTGCCGCAGGCACCGCCTCCGCCTGGCCATACCACCGCAACAGATCACTCCACCTCCACGCCCAGTCCCAGCCACCGCTACCGACCCTAGGCCACTGCCGCCGCATTAGCTGCTGCCATGGACGCAGAGTACAGCGTGTTCAGCGACGGGAGCGACTACACCAACGAGTACACCGTCACCGCCCATGGCACCACCAAGCTGACGGTCGTCCACACAAATGCACTAGTGGAGGTGGCCAAGGTCATCGCAATGTACGAGCGGTGGCTATAGGAGCCGATGGACAGGTACAAGATCATCGGCCTTGACCTCGAGTATACCAGAGATAGGAAGAGGACGGCGCTTTTGCAGCTATCCATGCGCAACCACTGCCTACTATTTCACGTATGTAGGGCCAAATCTGTATGCCTAGAGCTTCGCGAGTTCCTACACAGGAGGGAGATCTACTTCGCCAGCATCGACATCAAGAACGACATTCTGAAGCTAGAACGGGATCTCCTCGTTCATGTCGTCAATCACGTCGATCTCCAACGTTTGTGGAGGTACCCGGATGGCGGTACAGGGAAAGCCGGCATGGCTAGACTCGCTTCCAACATCATCGACCGCGAGTACGCCCGCATGAAAATCAAGTTCCCGAAGAACCTGCACGAGCAATGGGAGTGGAGGCACCTGGATTACGATGCGATCAAGTACGCAGCCAGGGACGCGTATGTCTGCTACGAGATGCTCAATAGGATCTGGCGGGTGGGTGAGTGTGTTGTTTACCACTACTAGTTTCGCATTTTGTTCCTAGTTTTATCTCGCATGTATTTTATCTCGCATGTATTTTCTAAGCATTCTGTGTGTAAGAACCAAGCTCGTATGATCCCTGTGCTATTAGCTACTTAACCTGTATGAATTACATTCCCCCTTTTGTATGCTCAACATTCATTCTTACAAATTATGTCTCTGCCATTTGCATGCGGCAGAATCCAGGACTGACATGCATAAGGTGTGATACAGTCATAAGTCATAACCAAACCCAGATTATAGAGAAGGATATAGTCATAAACCAGATTATAGTTTGACAAAGGTAATACACAGCAGTTCGTAATTGCTCACATAGTGTACTTATGAAATAACATGTTTTCATAAACACAACAATCATGCACTAATAGTCTACATCCCAGCCTGTTGGAGAAGGCAACCGATCCCAGGATGCCTTCGGTCGCTTGCCCCGGTTTGTAGATTCATCTACACTCCGGCATCTGGGACAAACAACCTGCCTTAGTGGTGGTTCAATGATGCGATGCCTGGAACGAGATTTTACAATCTGGCGGTATAGCTCGTGGCTAACATACCCGTCAATTGCAGCATACTTCAGATTAGGTTCAGAAAGTGGCTTATCCTCCCAGTAATCGTGCCCTAAACGCCTCCACGAACACCTCGGCAATCTGTCCTTCATGTCAGCGTACCACGGGTCTATGAGTTCGGAGGCAAGAGCGGCCATCCCGGTCTTGCCGCCCTTCGTCCCTGGGATCCAGTAAATTTCCTAAATGTCCACTCTGCACTCCTTTGGGATTCTAATGTTGGCAGTTGGGCTTTCAAGCAGTTTACTGTCGTTCGTGATGTCAACACTGGTAAATGTTATGTGCTGGTTCACGAGAAAGTCATGAAACAGATCCCGAATGCTTTCGCCCCACCTGCATGAAAATGAATTCAGACAAATAATATAGCAATAACTTTTGCAAACAGACAGTTCAGGAACAAAAAGACAACAAAGTATACCAGATCCCGTCAGCCCCCTTCTCGCAAAAAGGCTAGTATATGAGGATGTGCCCCTTCATGGAGAGTTGCACCATGGCGATCCTACGGTGATCGCGGTTGTACTCGAGGTCGAGACCTATGAACCTGTTTTCTTTGAACTGTAGCCAACTCGTGTAATTATTCAGAGTGTTTCTCACCGTCCGAGGGTCGGTGGTGTAGACGACATCGATCTTCCTCCCGCCATGTACTTCGATGTCGAAGTGCATAGTTTCTTGCCTGCCGTCGTTTTGGACGTCCGGAGCGTCCATGACTACAGGCAAGAGGGAAAGGATACGGAGGAAGAGGGTGATGCGGTGGTGGAGGAAATGGATGAGGCCGTGGAGGAGACAGACGATGAGGCCATGGAGGAGGAAATGAGACGGAGAAGTGAAAGATTGGAACCGTCCTTACCAATATCTGGAATGGTGCACGACCGTTCGTAGTAGGGTGAAGGTGGCGAAAAATGGTGGTTTTACACGTCGACGCTAGCACTTCCTAAAATTTGTTCTGCGCCACTTGCATGCGGTGGAATCAATTCAAACGTAGGCACGTTTGCGCGTGCCGACGTTCACTCACTGACAGGCGGGCCGCACATTTCCCTTTTACGATTTATTTTTTCACTTCCTCTAGATGGTTGATGTCTATGCACTTCTATTCTTGTAGACAGTTGTTGGGCCTCCAAGTGCAGAGGTTTGTAGAACAGCAGCAAGTTTTCCCTTAAGTGGATCACCCTAGGTTTATCGAACTCAGGAAGGAAGTGGTCAAAGGTATTCCCTCTCAAGCAACCCTGCAATCAAGATACAAGAAGTCTCTTGTGTCCCCAACATACCTAATACACTTGTCAGGTGTATAGGTGCACTAGTTCGGCGAAGAGATAGTGAAATACAAGTGGTATAGATAATTATAAGTGGTAACGGTGATACAGAGATAACTTGATAGCGTGGACGAGACTAAAAGCAAACTGAAATAAAGATGGAAGCAAGCAAACATGTAACAGATCTAGTAACAAACGGTGTTTCAGTGCTTAGAAACAAGGCCTAGGGATCATACTTTCACTAGTGAACACTCTCATATAAATATATTATCTTCATGATACTACTCTTAACTACTATAACAGCACACCTCAAAGTAAGTCTTTCCCATCTAGAAAACTCCACACTGTCACCTTGAGTACTAGATGGTTCCAACAAACACCACAATTTCATAGAGACATCCAACTCCAAATATAACTCATAACAAGTATTTTTAATCTCTAGCCTAAGTGCCACCATGGTGTGCACACTGTCAACTTCACACACATGGGGAGAGCAGAGATCTATTAAAGCACTTGAGTAGCAAGGTAGATCTATAGATTACAAGCTGATGATCTCAATAAGATCATGCATAGAGAGAGATGAACACATAGCTACCGGTAGAACCCTTAGCCTCGAGAGAGAACTACTCCCTCCTCATCATGGGAATCAGCAATGGTGATGGATATGGCGGTGGAGATCGATGGAGATGGCTCCAGGGGCACTTCCCCGTCGCCAGTAACACAGGGGAGCACCGCCCCTTAGCCCCCTTCCATCATGGCTTATTGGGAGCCCTCTCCCATGGAGATGGGATCTATGGTAGAGGCAAAAGCGTGGCTTTGGTGGCTGCAAATTCGTGGGTGGATGTATCTCCCACGAATTAGATTTCCTCCCTTTATATAGCTTCTCGGATTTCCATCACCCCATCTTGGGCTGCAGTAAATTGGGTCTATAGGGCCCGTCCGGTCTCGGAATCAGCTAAATTTTATGTACATAACGTTTGTCGCGAAATTTCCAACAACTTTGTAGTTGAAGATTGTTCCGTTTGATGCCGTCTTCGACCCGAAACGTGACCATCTTCAAAAAGAGTTTTGATACAGATTTCTGTAAAATCCCAATTTGACTCCAACAAGGTTTCCACTTGTATTCTTGGTAATTCTACACATCAAAGTGTAAAACAGGAACATTGTGCACTTTTGCAACTATTAGTAGGTTAGTCCAAATAAATCATAAACTTTATATAAAAAGGAGTATCACAAGCATATTATTAGCATAAAACCATCAAAAATTATAGATACGTTATGGACGTATCAACATCCCCAAGCTTAGTTCCTGCTCGTCCTCGAGTAGGTAAACGATAAAAACAATATAATTTTTGAGGTGACACGCAGCCAACACAATCTTGATTATCATTATTGTAAAAGCATTGATAGCTGGGATCAAGGTACTCTAACATAGACATGAAAGATATAGTTCTAACAATAAGGCATAGCAACTATGTTGCAACATGAAAAGGCACCAAAAGATTCATGAATAACAATGCTTTGAAAGACGTTTGTTTGTTTCACATAAAGGAAACACACCATAGTGGCATTCAGCTTGTCCCTCATATAGTAGCAAACACAAATGCATAGGACACCTTCAAAGTTCATAAGGGTGACTAGATACAAATAGTGTACGAACAAGCAGTATCAAAATTATGCATCAATCAACAAGTCTTGGGACAATTAACATAGAACTAAGAATGGCCACTATGCTCTCTCAATTGGTGCATAAAGATAGAAGATGGACACTCAATATAAAAGTAAAAGAAAGGCCTTCATAGAAGAAGTAGGGATTCAAGTCTCATAAAGAGCTTCCAAAAATTATGGTACTTATTAGCTTTCAGCTCTCATTGCCCCTATCATAAGCATCTTGAAGTTATTAAGGTTAAAGTGGACAAACTATGGAGTATATGCTTGACAAAGTATAAGTTGGAAATCTCATGTCCCTTGAATACGAGGGCCGCTCCTCATGCTACTCAAGTTTAGTTACCGATAAGTTCTTGCCATAGTAAGTACATGTGTATCATAGAGAACCGCCAACGGGGTACCCCTTGCCCGATGATACGGAAGAATCGCCATATCAAAATGACAAGGCAAGTAGACAACGAGCATCTCAGCAATCTTCTTATTTACCATGGGAAAATGGTGCTTTTTTCTCTATTTCCTCATTTCTCATCTTTTTTTCCTTTTTCTCTTTTTCTCAATCTCTATCTCTTTTTTTATAAGAAGAATGCTTCATAGATTGCTCATTATGGTTACGCTGCAGGTTTCCACCATGATTAGGCATGGATTAGACCGGCGGCCTAGGCGTTTCTCTAACACACATATATAACTCCATGGACTTACAAGCTCCCCTTTCATTTCACACCGACGACATCCATAGACAAAAGAGCATGATATCAACTAGGTACAA
Source organism: Avena eriantha (assembly GCA_910589775.1). NCBI lineage: Eukaryota > Viridiplantae > Streptophyta > Magnoliopsida > Poales > Poaceae > Avena > Avena eriantha. Next base: position 73,320,648 of record OU342744.1, on the reverse strand, counting down.
AGTACAAGTGCAATGTTGAAAGCGTTCCCCATGACAGCATGGTTCTGCTAATCCCCAACATATAAGTGCAAGCATATACAACATAGATGACACGATGGTTCAAGTTTATTTGGGGCAAGAAAAGTAAAGTGTGCCATCAAGTTCGTGAGAGCTTTAATCACTAATTTTCACATAAGAAGTTTAATTCGAAAGGTAGATAAAAACATGAATATACTTGGAGTAGCAAATGCTAATAGGTAGGTATGGTGAACTTTTTGGAATAACTTGGTTTTATTGGAGTTGGATGCATGAGTGGAACTCACACTTGGTTATAGAGGTTAGCAAAAGACTGTGAGCGACCAACTAAGAGAGCAATAATGGCCATAATCATGCAAAGCGACAAAACATCATTAATTAAAGCATAAAGTGATATTAAAAGTCGAAAACTAAAGGATCATAAAGGCTATGGTGACTTGGGATAGTCTTAACATGGTGTGAGCATGCGCCAAGTCAACCCAAATAAAGCATCAAAGGAGAAAATCACAATACTATGCTTTAATATGCTAAAACAACGCATGATTCTTTCAAGGCACATTAAGCAATCTCAATTGTTTATAACATGTCATGCTACAGAAAAATCACTAAGCATAAATCCAAAACAATATCAAGCATGACATGATAAAGTCTAAGTCATAGTCAAAAACAAGCTCCCTTTATACAACTTAAGCATGAACTTTCCTACTCTTTTCCAACACCAATCGACTTATTTGAAACAACTCGCAAAGATAATAATAAATAAAGATCAGTGAGATTGCCTCAAAAATCCAAAAATAAGAACTAAAAAGTTCTAAGCTAAAAGCACAAGAAAACTAAGGCTAAACACAGTGCTAGCAAAAGAGAACACTCACAGAACAATAAGAATGAAAACTAGAGTGTTCTAGACAATGAATAACGGGGTGTGTCTCTCTCTAAAAGAAGTGTGTTGGGATCCAACCAACTTATTGCAGCAAACCAAGCAAAATAAAACTAAAAACAAAAACAAAGACGCTCCAAGAACAACACAATAGTGTATGAAACAATAAAAATGAAGTGTCTAGAAAGACCTGAGATTTTTATTGATGAAGAAGGGGATGCTTTGGGCATCCCCAAGCTTTGACGCTTGTAATTCTTGGATATTTCTTGCGGTGACACTGGGTGGCATACCCAAGCTTGAGCTTTAGTCCATTCTTCGTCTCATTACATCATTCTCTCCATACACCTGAATTTTTTCCTTCATACAAAACTTCACACAATCTTTATTAGCAACATTAGTGCACTCAAGATAATAAGTCTTTGGGTTCAGTTTCAACACCAATAAAACTTACATTAAAACACAATCTACTGTAGCACTTCCCTTGAAAACCTCAATTCCCCAAAAAGGAACCAACAAGAAGCAAATGCAAATAATGGCAGAAATCTGTCAAAACAGACCAACAGGTAAAAATCAATTTTTGCGATGACCTTCTATTGCTCAAATCGAAAAGTGTTGAACTAACGAAAGTTAGATAACAACCTGGGGAAGATGCAAAAAAATTCACACCTCATTTAGACATATAGAGATTTTTCACGATTTTTTACAGTGAAGCACAAAAATCTGTTTCGGGACTGCAACTTTCCCAAGTCTTACTTCTCTCTCATTAGAGGTTACTCTTGGCACAAAAACCACACAGAAATAATAAGGAAAGGTTATTACTGAAGTAATAACTTCCAAGACTCAACTAAAACTTTTGGGTTATCTCCCAATAAGTACTTTTCTTTAACGCCTTTAAGTTAGGCATGATAGTTTGAGAAGATGCTCATATGAGAAATATGAATTGAAGTAAAAGAGAGCATCAAGAAGCAAATTCAAAGCACATTTAAGTCTAACCCACTTCCTATGCATGGGAATCTTGTAAAGAAACAAGTCATGAAAGGACAAAGCAACAAGCATAGTAAAGCAAAACAAGTGCAACTTCAAGACTTTCAACATAAAGAGGGGAAACTTAATATTATTGAGATGCATAAAACCATGTTTCCCTCTCTCCTAATAACTTTCAGTAGCATCATGAATAAAATTAACAATATAACTATCACATAAAACATTCTTATCATGATCCACATGCATAAAAGAATTAATACTCTCCACATAAACATAGTCGTTCTTATTAATTGTAGTGGGAGCAAATTTAACAAAATAGCTGTCATTATTATTCTCATCACCATAATCATCAAATATAGGAGGCATATTATAATCATAATTAATTTTCTCCTCAATAGTAGGTGGACTGAAAATATCATATTCATCATTGTAATCATCATATATTGGAGGTTTGGTATCATCATAAGCAATAGAATAGCTATCTTCCAAAGCTGGGGAACTAAAAAGATTATTTTTATAAAAACTAGCTTCCCCAAGCTTAGACTTTTCCATAGCATTATCAATAATGGTGTCCAAAGAATTCATACTAATAACATTGCTATTAGCATGCAAATAAAGTTCCATAGGGTTTTTAATTTTCTCTTCAAACACTTCATCTCCTAACTCAAGATAAATATTATAAAGCTCTCTAACTTTTTTGTTGTTTTCCATTAAGCCTAACTAGTGAAAAAAAGAAACAAAAAGACAAAATTGTAGAATCTAAAGGAAATAACTTCGAGCACTCACACCGGAGGATGGGAGTACCTTTTACCTTACCTCCCCGGCAACGGCGCCTGAAAATAGGCGTTTGCCGTGGGAGGTTCTGCTTCTTTAATCCTCCGGTGTGAATACATTTTACCTTACCTCCCCGGCAACGGCGCCAGAAAATAGCTTGATGTCTACGCACTTCTATTCTTGTAGACAGTTGTTGGGCCTCCAAGTGTAGAGGTTTGTAGAACAGCAGCAAGTTTTCCCTTAAGTGGATCACCCAAGATTTATCGAACTCAGGGAGGAAGTGGTCAAAGGTATTCCCTCTCAAGCAACCCTGCAATCAAGATACAAGAAGTCTCTTGTGTCCCCAACACACCTAATACACTTGTCAGGTGTATAGGTGCACTAGTTCGGCGAAGAGATAGTGAAATACAAGTGGTATAGATAATTATAAGTGGTAACGGTGATAGAAGATAACTTGATGGTGTGGAAGAGACTAAAATCAAACTGAAATAAAGATGGAAGCAAGCAAACATGTATCAGATCTAGTAGCAAACGGTGTTTCATTGCTCAGAAACAAGGCCTAGGGATCATATTTCCACTAGTGAACACTCTCATATAAATATATTATCTTCATGATACTACTCTTAACTACTCTCCGGTTGGACACTCTAATCGATGGTAGGGCTATAACAACACACCTCAAAGTAAGTCTTTTCCATCTAGAAAACCCCACACTGTCACCTTGAGTACTAGATGGTTCCAACAAACACCACAATTTCATAGAGACATCCAACTCTAAATATAACTCATAACAAGTATTTCTAATCTCTAGCCTAAGTGCCACCATGGTGTGCACACTGTCAACTTCACACACATGGGGAGAGCAGAGATCTATTAAAGCACTTGAGTAGCAAGGTAGATCTATAGATTACAAGCTGATGATCTCAATAAGATCATGCATAGAGAGAGAGATGAACACATAGCTACCGGTAGAACCCTTAGCCTCGAAAGAGAACTACTCCCTCCTCATCATGGGAATCAGCAATGGTGATGGATATGGCGGTGGAGATCGATGGAGATGGCTCCAGGGGCACTTCCCCGTCGCCAGTAACACAGGGGAGCACCGCCCCTTAGCCCCCTTCCATCATGGCTTATTGGGAGCCCTCTCCCATGGAGATGGGATCTATGGTAGAGGCAAAAGCGTGGCTTTGGTGGTTGCAAATTCGTGGGTGGATGTATCTCCCACGAATTAGATTTCCTCCCTTTATATAGCTTCTCGGATTTCCATCACCCCATCTTGGGCTGCACTAAATTGGGTCTATAGGGCCCGTCCGGTCTCGGAATCAGCTAAATTTTATGTACATAACGTTTGTCGCGAAATTTCCAACAACTTTGTAGTTGAAGATTGTTCCGTTGACACCGTCTTCGACTTAAAACGTGACCATCTTCAAAAAGAGTTCTGATACAGATTTCTGTAAAATCCCAATTTGACTCCAACAAGGTTTCCACTTGTATTCTTGGTAATTCCTACACATCAAAGTGTAAAACAAAAACATTGTGCACTTTTGCAACTATTAGTAGGTTAGTCCAAATAAATCATAAACTTTATATAAAAAGGAGTATCAAAAGCATATTATTAGCATAAAACCATCAAAAATTATAGATATGTTATGGACGTATCTGTAGGGGATCGGTGCAAAAAACAAAAATTTCCCTATGAAGGATCTCCGGAAACTTAGCCTAGGATCTATCTATGTAGTAATGCGGCAACGGCCGATGCGTAGAGAATACATACCCTTGTAGTCTGTACGCGGTTAACGTTCCACGGGGAACGTGGTTGATGTAGTCGTACTCAAAGCCGACCTCAAGGTCACGAAGCTCCTCGCAAGTCACCCCTTGTTCCTTCTTGATCTTCATCATCTTCATCGTGCAACAGCTCCGGCTCATGACATTTAAGTGCCCCAAGTGTTGCGCCTTGTGTCTTCGTACACATCCGGTGCATGATGAGACCTCCGGCTCCCCGATCCCGCCGGGAGTGCGGAAGTTGATATCCGGCTAGGAATCTCTGCAGCGTAACGGCATACTGCAGGTGTGCCTTGATCGCACAGCCCAGACTTGGGGCCATGGTCACGAGGCATGGAGGGAGAGAGAGAAGGAGGAAGTCAACCAAAGGACTTCTCCAAATATTGGTGTGTTTGGTGTGTTTAATCCCACCCATGGCCACCCCTTTATATAGGCTAAGGGGGTGTACCTTTCTCAAAGGCTAAGCCATGTGGGACTAATACTAAAGGAAAAAGTCAGCAAAAATTCGGACTACCAAATGGGCCAAAAGTACTCAGCCCAAATAGCAAACAGAAAATAAACAAATAAAGAAAAAAGGGAAACAACACAGCAGCCTGGAACAGCCCTGGCCGGGTGGGCCTTGCGCGGCCCATCCACGCCTGGCGCTGTCTCCCGCCCAGCGGCGGCCGGCATCGGGTGGCCCGGGTGGGCCTTTACCCCGGCGGCCTGCCTGGTGGCCTGGGTGGCGGGCGGTGGTAGCTGGCCCGCGGGTAGGCTGGCTCCCGTCCCGCGGCCTGCTGGCTCCGGCGACCCGGGTGGGCTGGCTCGCCTGCCCATGGCCCACCTGGCCGAGTGGCCCGCCCGCCTGGCGACGCCCAGTTATGCGCCGCCCTATATGGCGGCGGTTATCCGCCCCCCACAAGGCTGGCTGTTTTGCCTTTTTCTTTTCTTTTTCCTTTTTCTTTTTCTGCAATTTTATTTCTAGACTATTTCCCTCTGGGATCTGACCTAATATAAAAATTGACTTTATAAATCTTAATCCAAATATTATTTATAATATATTAATTCACAATTAACATATAATAAATATATATTTAAATTCCCATTTATCCGAAAACACTTTTCGGGACTTTTCCTTTATTCTTTCTCCGAACAACTTCGGATCTCTCCGCGGAACGATTCTGGCTTTCTCTCTTTCTCTACTATGATTTCGTCTTACGAATGATCGCTCTCATCGTACCCTTAAGTGTATCCTCTCACGGCTCGGGAATGCTCTAGACATGATCTGTATCAATGATCAACAGAGGGACCAAGGATATCCACGTGACCCCTATGCATTCCTGATGACAATGTCGTTTGAACCGTCTACATATAGAATCCTCTTCCTTTTGTTTCTCGATACAACTTGTCCGAGATCCGATCAATGGTATCCCATACCTTGTTCAATCTCGTTCATAACAAGTCATGTTTTCTTGTTACCGTGATATTACATCCCCGTGACCTAGTCACATGTTGCAACATTTATAGATGTAATCTCACCAAGCCGGCCATATGTATCTTTACCTGTCATGTGGGTGAACAAATCCCGGTCTTGCAGTCACATGTCATCTACTGTTCCTTCGGAATACCCAACATACACCTTTATAACCACTATATTACCAAGTGGCGTTTGATGCAGTCAAAGCAGCCTAGGGAAACAGTGAGTAATATGAGCTCACGGTCTAAGGAGAAGGAGTCTAGGTATAGCTGTTGCAACAATGAACTATATGACTTGATCGTGTTGCAATCCTTCGAGGAATGTCCAACCACATCATTCTCCAATGATATGATCTCGTTGTCAGTCGGCATAAATGCCCATGATCTTGAAACCTAGATCATCTTCGTGACCAACGAACTAGTATGAATAGAGGCTACTAGGGACTTTGTTGTTTCATACCACACATGTACCAATGTTTCTACTTGGCACAGTTCTAGCACAATATGAAACTATTATAAACTAATTGAGATATGATAATAAAAACCTATTTCTTATTTGCCTCTAGGGAATATCTCCTTCAGTATCAACGGTTACGGTGCCCGCCCTCAATAATTACGCCCCCCTTCCTTTCTTCCACGCGGATGAGAACCGGCGGCGGCGGTGATGACCCACAAGTATAGGGGGTGTCGCAGTATTTCCGAGGGAAGTGAAACCCAATTTATTGATTCGACACAAGGGGGGCCAAAGAATATTTATAAGCCTTAACAACTGAGTTGTCAATTCAGCTGCACCTGGAAACAATCTTGCTCACAGCAGTTTATCAGTAGCAATAATTTTGTAGTAGGAATACTAAAGTAATAGCAGTAGTAAAGCAAAGACAGTAGTAACAAAAGCAGTAAACAGTGGGATTCGAGTGCGGTAGGCATAGGGATGGATGGACGGGCGTTGCATGGACAAGACAATTCACATAGCAATCAGAACATAGGGCAATTGCAGATAAATAAGATAAAGCACCCAAGTACTAGACAATCCTAGGCATGTGTTCCATATATAGTCATACGTGCTCGCAATGAGAACTTGCACAACATCTTTTGTCCTGCCAGCCCATTTGCAGCGGGGCCTCTAGGGAACTACTGGCAATTAAGGTGCTCCTTTTAATAGAGCACCAGAGCAAAGCATTAACACTCCGTGAACACATGTGATCCTCACATCAAAGCCTTTCCCTTCCGGTTATCTCGATTTCTGTCACTTCGGGGCCATAGGTTCCAGACAACGACGTGTGTATACAACTTGTAGATAAGACCGGAAACAATACTATCATAATGAATCAATAATAAGTTCAGATCTGAAATCATGGCACTCGGGCCCTAGTGACAAGCATTAAGCACAACAAGTCGCAACAAAGTCATAAAGCACTAATAAAAGATACTAGGCACCATGCCCTAACAATCTAATGCCATTACATGAACGATCTCATCCAATCCCTACCATCCCCATAGCCTACAGCGGGGGATTAGTCACTCATAGATGGGGGAAACATGGATGGTCGATGGAGAAGCGATGGTGATGATGATGGCGTTAATCTCCTCCAATTCCCCGTCCCGGCAGGGTGCCAGAACGGAGTTTCTGGTGCTGTTTCGTGGAATCTAGTGGTGGCGGCGGAGCGGAACTCTTCGTGGAAAAACGTCGAACCCCCCGAAGTTTTAGGTCAGAAGGCTTCTTATAGGCGAAGAGGGAGACCGAGGGGGTGCCTGGGGCCACCACACCAGGCCCTGGCGCGACCAGGCCTAGCCCGCGCCTGGGGCCGTGTGGCCAGCCCTGGCCCTCCTTCGCCTCGTAATTCTGGCTCCGTGAGTCTTCTGGAAAAATTGGCACTTTGGCTTTTGTCCCGTCCAATTCCGAGAATATTCATTTTCTGACTTTCCTGGAACCAAAAACAGCAGAAAACAGGCAGCTGGCACTGTGGCTCTTGTTAATAGGTTAGTCCAAGAAATCATATGAAAAGTACTCCAAAGTGTGGACAAAACACGAGAAAGTGGATAAAACCAAGCATGGAGCATCAAAAATTATAGATACATTTGCAATGTATCAACATCCCCAAGCTTAACTCCTGCTCGTCCTCGAGTAGGTAAGTGATAAAAAGAAAGAATAATTTTTGAGGAGACATGCACCATCAAAGACTTGAGCAAAGTATTTGTAAACATTTAAAGCTGGGATCATAGTACTTCAATCATAACATGAAAGACAAAATTCTAGCAATAATACAAAGAAACTATGATGCAACATAAAAAGGCATAAACAAAAGATTCATGAATAACAATGATTTTCAAGACGTTTGTTTGTTTCACATAAAGAAAACATAGCATAGTGGTAATCAGCTTGTCCCTCATAGAGTAGCAAATATAAATGCATAGGACACCTTCAAAGTTCACAAGAGTGACTAGATACAAATAGTTTAAAACAAGCAATATCAAGGTATGCATCAATCAACAAGTCTTGGGACAATGCACATAGAACTAAGAATGGCCACTATGCTCTCAAGAAAGTGCTCAAAGAATAAGTGGAGACTCAACAAGGAAATGAAAAGGTTTTGAATAGTTTGAAAGGCTTCCAAATGCTGAAAGTATGGTACTCATTAGCTTTGAGCTCTCATTGCCCCTATCATAAGCATCTTTAATGTGGTTAAGGTGAAAGTGAGGTCTAATCTGAGTTATATGCTTGATAGACTATAAACTGAAAATCCCAAGTCCCTTGAGTACGAGGGCCGCTCCTCATGCTACTCAACTTTAGTTACCGGTAAGTTCTTGTTATCGTAAGTATGTGCGTATCATTGAGAACTGCCAACGGGGTACCCCTTGCTCGATGATACGGAAGAATCCCCATATCAAAATGACAAGGCAAGAAGACAATGAGTATCTCAGCAATCTTCTTATTTACCATGGGAAAATGGTGCTTTTTTCTCTCTTTCCTCTTTTCATAAATCTCTTTTTTTCATTTCTCAATAGCTATATATCTCATTTTTTATAAGAATAATGCTTCATAGATATCATTATGGTTACGCTGCAGGTTTCCACCATGTCAGCATGGATTAGACCAGCGGCCCAGGCGTTTCTCTAACACACATACATAACTCCATGGACTTACAAGCTCCCCTTTTATTTCACACCGACGACATCCGCAAACAAAAGAGCAAGGTATTAACTGGGTATATATTTACAAGTGTTGAAAGCGTTCCCCGTGACAACACGGTTCTGCTAATCCCCAGCCTATAATTAGCAAGCATATAACTTCCATGGATAGTTCACAATGGTTCAGGTTTATTAAGTGCAGGAAATAAAGTGTGCCATCAAGTTCGTGAGAGCTTTACTAACTAACTTTCTCATAACAAGCAAACATTTTATTCGGAAGGAAACAAGGCATATTGAATATGCATGGAAGTAGCAAATGATGCTAATAGGTAGGTATGGTGGACATTTTGGCAATATTTGGTTTAAGAGAGTTGGAAACATGAGTAAAACACTCAGTATAAGTGAAGGCTAGCAATAGTAAGGGAGCGACAAACGAGAGAGCAATAATGGCCATAATCATGCAGAGCGACAAAACATCATTGATCAAAGCATAAAGTGATACTACAAGTTGAAAACTAAAGGATCATAATGGCTTAAGGTGACTTGGGATAGTCATAACATGGTGTGAGCATGTGCCAAGTCAACCCAAATAAAGCATCAAAGGAGAATACCACTATACTATGCTTTAATATGCTAAAACAACGCATGATTCATCCAAGGCACATTAAGCAATCTCAATTGTTTATAACAAGTCATGCTACAGCAAAGAATACTAAGCATAAAGCCAAAAGAATATCAAGCATGGCATGACAGAGCATAGGCCACAGTCAAAAACAAGCTCTCTTTACCACTTAAGTATGAGCTTTCCTACTCTTTTCCAAACCAAACCATTTGAAAGCCAATGTATGAAAGAGGGGGTCCAACCAGTTTATTCAGCAAACTAAGCAAACCACGCAAACTAAAAACCAAAACGAAAACGAAAAAGAAGACGCTCTAAGAATAACATAACTGTGTATGAAACAATAAAAATGAAGCGTTTGGAAGAAACCTGGGATTTTTATTGATGAAGAAGGGGATGCCTTGGGCATCCCCAAGCTTGAGATTTAGTCCATTCTTCATCTCATTACTCATTCCTTCCATACACCTGAAATTTTTCCTTCATACAAAACTTCACATAATGTTTATTAGCAACATTAGTGCACTTAAGATAAATAAGTCTTAAGGTTCAGTTCTAACACCAATAAACTTCCAGAATACTATCTACTGTAGCACTTCCCTCAAAAAGCTCAATTCCCCAAAAGAACTCAAAAAAGAAACCACAAGAAGCAAATGCAGAAAATGGCAGAAATCTGTCAAAACAGACCAGCAGGTAAAGACGAATTTTTTCGAAGACCTTCTACTGCTCCAATAAAAAAGTATTGAACTAACGAAATTTATATAACAACCTAGGTCAGAAGCACACAAAATTAAAGCTCAATCCAACATACAGAGCTCTCTCACGAATTTTTACGGTGAAGCACAGAAATCTGTTTCGGGATAGCAACTTTCCCAATCATTACTTCTCTCTCATTAGAGGTTACTCTTGGCACAAAAATCAAATAAAAAGGATAAGGAGCGGTTATTACAGAGGTAATAACTTCCAAGACTCATATACAACTTTTGGGTTATCTCTCAATAAGTACTTTTCTTTAACGCCTTTAAGTTAGGCATGAGCAAAAACTAAAGTGAATAGAATAGAAGTAAGCGAAGATAATCATGGTGAAAACATTGTTTTGTTCAATGAAATCCTTTTGTTAACAAGGTTGATCAGGTCTTGTTACCAAAACAATTTCATATGAGACAAAACTTTGGATTCCACTAATGATTATGTTACCTCAACCTTGATAGAAATGGTCCCAATCATAATAGGTTCAAATTTTTCTCTTGGTATGGGACAATATATTTCTCCAACTTGAATGCCTTAAACATGTTCAATTGAATTCAAACCATAAGTGCTTTCAATATTCTTGGGGAAATAGACAGTATGTTCCTTGTCATTAACATTAAAGGTCATCTTTCCTTGATTACAATTAATAACAGCTCCTGTAGTATTAAGAAAAGGTCTCCCAAGAATAATAGACATATTATCATCTTCAGGCATTTCAATCACAACAAAATCAGTTAATATCAAGCAATTATGAGACACTTGAACAGGTACATCCTCACATATACCCACAGGAATAGTGGTGGATTTATCAGCCATTTGCAACGATATATCAGTTGGTATCAATTTTTCAAGCTGAAGCCTCTTATAGAGAGAGAAAGGCATAACACTAACTCCAGCTCCCAAATCACACAAAGCAGTTCTAACATAACTGTTCTTAATAGAGCAAGGGATAGTTGGAATCCCTGGGTCTCCAAGCTTCTTAGGAACCTTACCATTGAAAGAATAATTAGCAAGCAAAGTAGAGATTTCTTCATTAGGGATCTTCCTTTTATTCGAGACAATGTCCTTCATATACTTTGAGTAAGGAGGCAATTTAATAGCATCAGTCACAGTAATTTGCAAGAATAAAGGCTTCATCCACTCACAAAACTTATTATAATGTTCATCTTCCTTTGACTTGTGTTTCTTATCAGGGAAAGGCAGAGGTTTTTGGACCCAAGGTTCTCTTTCACTACCATGTTTCTTAGCAATAAAATCGTCTTTAGTGTATTTAGTATTCTTAGTGTGGTTTTCAGGTTCTTCTTCAACTTTTTCTTCATTAGGAACTTCATTTTCTTCATTACCACTTTCAGTTTCAGCATCAGAGATAGATATACTATTAGGATCTATAGCAGGTTTAGAGGGTTCTACAACAGTTTCATGTTTCTTTTTCCTTTTCTTACGAGTAGAACCACTATTTTCAGCTTGTTGAGAATCCTGCTCAATTCTTTTGGGATGCCCCTCAGGATATAGAGGATCCTGGGTAGCAGCACCACTTCTAGTTTTAATTTCATAACCATGTTTTTCTTTAGCAGCATTAACTAGCAGGTCGTTTTGCACTTTAACGAGTTGATCTATTTGAGTTTGAACCATTTGAAAGTGTTTAACAATCATTTTAACATCATTAGAGGTTCTTTCCACAATATCTTTCAACTCAACAATAGCTCTAGTGTTTTCCATTAGATGATTTTGCACCCTTTTATTAAAGTTATCTTGCTTAACAATAAAGATATCAAATTCTTCTAAGCATTCATCAGGAGGTTTCAAATAAGGGATATCACCTTCATCAAAGTGTTGGACAGAGTGTACCTCAATAGTGGATGAGTAGGGAATAGGCTTACATAATTCTTCTATAGGAGGTAAATTCTTGACATTTGCAGCTTTAATTCCCTTCTCCTTAAGACATTTCTTAGCTTCCTTCATCACTTCATCATTTAATTCAATAACTCCCCTCTTCTTTGATGTTGGAATAGGCACAGGAATAGATGGTTCAGGTACAATTACTTCAGGTATAGCTTGTTTAGGAGGAGTCCAATCTTCATAATTCTTGCTTATTTTAGCCATTAATTCCTCAGCTTCCTTGGGAGTCCTATTCCTGAAAACACAATCAGCACAACTATCTAGCTATGTCCTAGATTCTTCGGTTAGTCCATTATAAAATATATCAAGTAGTTCATTCTTAGGTAATGGACTTCCAGCCTGTGCATGAATCAAAGCACAAAACTTTGCCCAAGATTCGGGCAATACCTCTTTTTCTCCCTGTTTAAAATCAAAAAGTTCCTGCAAAATAGCATGTCTAGCACTAGGAGGAAAATATTTCTGCAGGAAAGTACTAATCAAGCACTCAGGGCTATCAATAGATCCAGGAGGTAAATTACTAAACCACGTTTTAGCTTCTCCTTTCAATGAAAAAGGGAAAATCTTAGCAACAAAGTAAGTACGCATCTTAATATCATCAGAAAACAAGCCACTCACTGTAGAAAGTTCATTCATATGTGCTACCGCACTTTCATTCTTAGTCCCACAAAAAGGTTCTTTCTCGACAATAGTTATGTAAGATAGATCAAGAGAGAAATCATAATCTTCATCTATAATGTTTATGGGAGAAGCAGCAAACTTAGCATCAAGAGATAATTTGGGTCTAGTAGTACGCCTCTCAAGGAGAATCTTAGCAGCGCTCCTATCATGGGTGTTCCTACATTCTTCAATAAACTCATCGGTCATCTCAACATAATCTTCTTCAGCATCATAACTCTCACTAGACTCAGGTGAGCTAACAGGTGTAGTAGTGTCTTCATTAGGAGTTTTGGTATTTCCAGCTATAGTTCTAGCAATCGTAGCATCTAGGAAAGGACCTAATGAACCACTTTTATCAAGCACAGTAGAAGCAACATCATAAGTATCAGAAGTTTCAGATTCAGCAGTAGTAGCAGTTTGTGTAGCATGTGTATGTGGTGGTGTAAGGAACTTACTCAAAACAGACGGTGAATCAAGAGCAGTAGAGGTGTTCAAAACCGTACCTCTTCTTGTAGTGGATGGTAAAATAGGAACCTTGCCATCACGAGACTTACCCATGATGGATGAGTAGCAGCAAACAATAGAGAACCCAAGTGAACTTGATAAATAAAGCTATGCTCCCTGGCAACGGCGCTAGAAAATAGTCTTGATGACCCACAAGTATAGGGGGTGTATCACAGTATTTTCGAGGGAAGTGAAACCCAATTTATTGATTCGACACAAGGGGAGCCAAAGAATATTTATAAGCCTTAACAATTGAGTTGTCAATTCAGCTGCACCTAGAAACAATCTTGCTCGTAGCAGTTTATCAGTAGCAATAGTTTTGTAGTAGGAATATTAAAGTAACAGCAGTAGTAAAGCAAAGACCGTAGTAACAAAAGCAGTAAACAGTGGGATTCGAGTGCGGTAGGCATAGGGATGGATGGACGGGCATTGCATGGACAAGACAATTCACATAGCAATCAGAACATAGGGCAATTGCAGATAAATAATATAAAGCACCCAAGTACTAGACAATCCTAGGCATGTGTTCCATATATAGTCATACGTGCTCGCAATGAGAACTTGCACAACATATTTTGTCCTACTAGCCCGTTTGCAGTGGGGCCTCTAGGGAACTCCTGGCAATTAAGGTACTCCTTTTAATAGAGCACCGGAGCAAACCATTAACACTCCGTGAACACATGTGATCCTCACATCAAAGCCTTTCCCTTCCGGTTATCCCGATTTCTGTCACTTCGGGGCCATAGGTTCCGGACAACGACGTGTGTATACAACTTGTAGATAAGACCAGAAACAATACTATCATAATGAATCAATAATAAGTTCAGATCTGAAATCATGGCACTCGGGCCCTAGTGACAAGCATTAAGCACAAGAAGTCGTAACAAAGTCATAAAGCACTAATAAAAGATACTAGGCACCATGCCCTAACAATCTGATGCCATTACATGAACGATCTCATCCAATCCCTACCATCCCCATAGCCTACAGCGGGGGATTACTCACCCATAGATGGGGGAAACATGGATTGTCGATGGAGAAGCGATGTTGATGATGCTGGCGATGATCTCCTCCAATTCCCCGTCCCGGCAGGGTGCTAGAACGGAGTTTCTAGTTCTGTTTCGTGGAATCTTGTGGTGGCGGCGGAGCGGAACTCTTCGTGGAAAAACATCGAACCCCCCGAAGTTTTAGGTCAGAAGGCTTCTTATAGGCGAAGAGGGAGATCGAGGGGGTGCCTGGGGCCACCACACCAGGCCCTGGCGCGGCCAGGCCTAGCCCGCACCTGGGGCTGTGTGGCCAGCCCTGGCCCTCCTTCGCCTCGTATTCTGGCTCCGTGAGTCTTCTGGAAAAATTGGCACTTTGGCTTTTGTCCCGTCCAATTCCGAGAATATTCATTTTCTGACTTTCCTAGAACCAAAAACAGCAGAAAACAGGCAGTTGGCACTGTGGCTCTTGTTAATAGGTTAGTCCAAGAAATCATATGAAAAGTACTCCAAAGTGTGGACAAAACACGAGAAAGTGGATAAAACCAAGCATGGAGCATCAAAAATTATAGATACATTTGCAATGTATCAACATCCCCAAGCTTAACTCCTGCTCGTCCTCGAGTAGGTAAGTGATAAAAAGAAAGAATAATTTTTGAGGAGACATGCACCATCAAAGACTTGAGCAAAGTATTTGTAAACATTTAAAGCTGGGATCATAGTACTTCAATCATAACATGAAAGACAAAGTTCTAGCAATAATACAAAGAAACTATGATGCAACATAAAAAGGCATAAACAAAAGATTCATGAATAACAATGATTTTCAAGACGTTTGTTTGTTTCACATAAAGAAAACATAGCATAGTGGTAATCAGCCCGTCCCTCATAGAGTAGCAAATATAAATGCATAGGACACCTTCAAAGTTCACAAGAGTGACTAGATACAAATAGTTTAAAACAAGCAATATCAAGGTATGCATCAATCAACAAGACTTGGGACAATGCACATAGAACTAAGAATGGCCACTATGCTCTCAAGAAAGTGCTCAAAGAATAAGTGGAGACTCAACAAGGAAATGAAAAGGTTTTGAATAGTTTGAAAGGCTTCCAAATGCTGAAAGTATGGTACTCATTAGCTTTGAGCTCTCATTGCCCCTATCATAAGCATCTTTAATGTGGTTAAGGTGAAAGTGAGGTCCAATCTGAGTTATATGCTTGACAGACTATAAACTGAAAATCCCAAGTCCCTTGAGTACGAGGGCCGCTCCTCATGCTACTCAAATTTAGTTACCGGTAAGTTCTTGTTATCGTAAGTATGTGCGTATCATTGAGAACCGCCAACGGGGTACCCCTTGCCCGATGATACGGAAGAATCCCCATATCAAAATGACAAGGCAAGAAGACAATGAGTATCTCAGCAATCTTCTTATTTACCATGGGAAAATGGTGCTTTTTTCTCTCTTTCCTCTTTTCATAAATCTCTTTTTTTTCTTTTCTCAATAGTTATCTCTCTCTTTTTTTATAAGAAGAATGCTTCATAGATATCATTATGGTTACACTGCAGGTTTCCACCATGTTAGCATGGATTAGACCAGCGGCCCAGGCGTTTCTCTAACACACATACATAACTCCATGGACTTACAAGCTCCCCTTTTATTTCACACCGACGACATCCACAAACAAAGGAGCAAGGTATCAACTGGGTATATATTTAAAAGTGTTGAAAGCGTTCCCCGTGACAGCACGGTTCTGCTAATCCCTAGCCTATAATTAGCAAGCATATAACTTTCATGGAGAGTTCACAATGGTTCAGGTTTATTAAGTGCAGGAAATAAAGTGTGCCATCAAGTTCGTGAGAGCTTTACTAACTAACTTTCTCATAACAAGCAAACATTTTATTCGGAAGGAAATAAGGCATATTGACTTCTCCAAATATTGGTGTTTAATCCCACCCATCGGCACCCCTTTATATAGACGGAGGGGGTGTGCCCTCCCCATTGGGTTAGCCATGTGGGACTTTTAATAAACAGGAAATATCAGGTATTTTTGTCCTGGCCGATTGGGCCAATTCTGCTCAGCCCAATAGTCAAAACAGTTAAATACCTAATAGAAGAAAAGGGGAAAACAGCCTAGGCTTAGCCAGCCGGGTGGGCTGACCGGCAGCGGCTGCTGCTGCCAGCGCCCGGGTGGGCAGGCGCTCACCCGCGGCCCAGTAGCCACCGGGCAGCCCGGGTGGGCTGGATGCCCCGGCGGCCCGACTTGGCGAGGGGGGGAAGAGGTGGCACGGGGTGGGCCATCCGCGCGACCGCGGCTCGCGCAAATCCTAGCACTTCGCCACCCTATGCGGCGCCTATTATGCTGCTCGCCCAGCATGCAGCCTAGCTGCTTGCCGCCCCGTGCGGCGGCAACTATCTGCCGCCCACGTGGGTTGCTGCTTTTTCTTTTCCTTTTATTTTTCTACAGCTTTTATTCTAGGCTATTTCCCTCCGGGATTTGGCCTAATATAAAAGTTGACTTTATAAACCTAAATCTAAATATTATTTATAATATATTAATTCACAATTAACATATAATAAATATATATTTAAATTCCCATTTATCCGAAAACACTTTTTCGGTCTTTTCCTTTATTCTTTCTCCGAACAACTTCGGATCTCTCCGCGGAACGATTCTAGCTTTCTCTCTTTCTCTACTATGATTTCGTCTTACGAATGATCGCTCTCATCGTACCCTTAAGTGTATCCTCTCACGGCTCGGGAATGCTCTAGACATGATCTGTATCAATGATCAACAGAGGGACCAGGGATATCCACGTGACCCCTATGCATTCCTGATGACAATGTCGTTTGAACCGTCTACATATAGAATCATCTTCCTTTTGTTTCTCGATACAACTTGTCCGAGATCAGATCAATGGTATCCCATACCTTGTTCAATCTCGTTCATAACAAGTCATGTTTTCTTGTTACCGTGATATTCCCGTGACCTAGTCACATGTTGCAACATTTATAGATGTAATCTCACCAAGTCGGCCGTATGTATCTTTACCCGTCATGTGGGCGAACAAATCCCGGTCTTGTAGTCACATGTCATCTACTGTTCCTTCAGAATACCCAACGTACACCTTTATAGCCACCACATTACCAGATGACGTTTGATGCAGTCTAAGCAGCCTAGGGAAACAGTGAGTAATATGAGCTCACGGTCTAAGGAGAAGGAGTCTAGGTATAGTTGTTGCAACAATGAACTAGTTGTTGGTCGGCATAAATACCCATGATCTTGAAACCTAGATCATCTTCGTGACCAACGAACTCGTATGAATAGAGGCTACTAGGGACTTGGTTGTTTCATACCATAGCTGTACCAATGTTTCTACTTGGCATAGTTCTAGCACAATATGAAACTATTATAAACTAATTGAGATATGATAATAAAAACCTATTTATTATTTGCCTCTAGGGCATATCTCCTTTAGTCTCCCACTTGCACTAGAGTACAAATAATCTAGCTTGCATTTTACTCATATAAACCATATAACATATGCGTTTACAGATCATGCATGCTTATGGGAAACGTCATGTCCATGTTCTGTTTTACCAGATCATTATTTCTTTTGCAAATCGTTAATGTCTTCCTAATTTTGTTGGGGGGATACCCCGGGTAGGGTCACGCCGGAGTATGAAGGCCGAGTTAGCCAAGGTTCGGCAAGGCCAAAGTGAATGCTGGCCAGGTAACGTCAAGGCGGGCCGAATCACGGAGTAACCCGGACCAGGGGGCATTCGCCTAACTAAGTCTCGACCGGCCTAGGAAGTAAGTCGGTAGTAGATGTTTGCTTGTATGCAGGAACAAGGGTGCCCGGGTCAGCTGTGATCCGGGTCATGATTGGCTTCTAGGAGAAGGAAGGAATCTTGCTAGTCAAAAAGAGGGTCCGGTACGCGCATGAGCGAAGCGGACAAGAGCGGGACCACCGGGTCATGGCCGACAGGGGTGACGAAGCCCATGTCGGCTGACACGGGCGCCGTAGAGGCTCACGTAGCTAAAGCAAGCATGACGCAGGGGAAAAAGCACCCCGGTCGGCTTACCCCTTTGGGAGGAGGCATATTCTTAGGAATATGCCTCCACGTATGCCCTAGGCAGGAACTGAGCCTCCTCTATAAAAGGGGGGCTAGGGCTTCTGTAGGAGGGGTTGGTCTCTCTACTATTCTATTTTGGGCTAGGGTTTCAGGTGTGATCTGTGGGTGAGAGTAAGAGAGCTCCTTCTTCCTCCTCTCGCCAATACAGCTCTAGGAGCACTTGTAACCTTAGAAGGAAATCAATACAAACTTCTGTGTGGAGAATCACTTCACTATCCCTCCCTGGATTCCCCTAGCGTGTATTAGTCCCCACCTTTAGCCTATCCATGGCATCTGCCGTGACACCACCACGACAGTGGGCGCCCACCGTGGGGCTAGCGGCACTAGCAGGGTTCAAGATCCGGACGGGAAACCTCATCGCCACCGGCGAACGCATCGTCTCCGGGCTCGTTTAGCGCTTTGGAGCGCGGGATTTTCGTCAGCGACAACGCCGGCTGCTTCCGCACGCGCCCTTTTCCGCGCAACGGCATCTTCGTCAAGCTTGGCGCGCACGAGGTCTACGTTGCGGTGGACGTGTCTTGCGTTCATCCGCGCCACGTCGTCGAAGCAGGCGAACTGCCCCTCACTGTGGCTCGCGGGGCCCGTACCGCTCGTTCCCCGGACCATGTGGAGGTGATGATGACTGCGCCAGGTGCAGGCGCAAGCAAGGATCCGGCGCCAGATCCGGAGGTAACGCCCAAGGCACCGGGGAAAGGTAGAGGTCCTCCGCTAGAGAGGCCGGAAAATGTGTTGAAAGAGGCAATGGACAGCTTGGCAAACCCTGTAGTAGCAGCGGTAGATCCGGCTCGTGCACAGGCCGAGCTGGAAGAAACTAGGCAGAAAATACTAGAGGGCGCAAAGAAAATAGTCGCGGCCCAGCAGTCGTTGAACATGACGCTGCGTGAGTACGCTAAGGCGAACAAAGTTGATAATGTAAAAGTGAAAGGGAGAAATCTCATGAGCGAGATGAACGGAGAGGGTGATGCTGGAATTGAGGAATCAGAAAACTGTTTGTCCATGGGGCTGCCGAGGTATAGTACCCCGGCAAAGAACCTCAGAGCAGCGGATGCAGCTGCGTCTGAGTTAGAGGGAATGACGGGTGAAACCCGGCAAAGACAGCAAGATAGGGTTAACGAGCTGGTTCGGATTGCAAATAGGCAAAACGAGGAACTGCTCAGGGCTAACCTGAAGAGAGCTGGAGCCTCCAAGATCGTCCATTCGGCGGTGGGTAACCCGGAGAAATCCGCTGGAGCCGCATTGTCCCCTCATGGTGGTCCAAGGAGAGAAGAGGTGGTAACCTCGGCCAGACGGAACAAACAGATCGTCCCGTATGACCCGACGCGGGCAGGGAAAGGAAAAGAAGCGCAGAAAAATGATGATCGATGGAGTGTGAGCCGAGGCAAAGCTGGCCGAGGTAACCGTGACCAAGGCAATGCCGGTCAAGGGAACGTTGTCAATGGCAATGCCGGACAGCGAAATTCGGCTGGAGCAGGACAACCGCAGCAGAGGAACATACCAAGGCAAGAGCAGAGTGCCGGCCGAGGTATGCAACAGAAAGGTGCGCCACAAGAGCAAAACCGGTACAACGACGGTGATTCGGAAATGGCAAACGCGTGATACCCAAGACCGGACTATCATGTGATAGGGTCAAGATTGGGAAGCAGGGATTTGATGTCGGATGATGCAAGGTTGAAAGTGGATCAACTGTATAGGTCAGAACAGATTAAATGCCAAGGTCCACCGGGTCCAGCATGTTTTGGACCCCGAATCATGAAAGAGCCACCAGTACCGAACTTTCAGCTGCCCAGGGGCACAAAGACGTATGACGGTAGTACCAAGCCGAAGGATTGGCTGATAAACTATGCTACAGCCGTGAAAATTGCCACTGGCAACTTGAGATGGGCAGTACGATACGTACCCCAGATGTTGGAAGGCCCGGCAAGGGTATGGCTGAACAATTTGCCACCAGGAAGCATCAACTGCTGGATAGACTTTGAGGAAATGTTCATCAGCAATTTCTCGAGTACATATCAGCGGCCAAATAGGCCACAAACCCTAGCTATGTGCAAGCAAAGACCTAATGAGACGGACCGGGAGTTCTTGACCCGGTGGTGTACCGTGAGAAACTCATGTGAGGGCGTGATAGAATCATAGGCCATAGCGTGGTTTGCACAGGGGTGCAGATATGGAAGCGAGCTGTGGATGAAGTTGCAAAGGAAAATGCCAGCTACGTTGGCAGAAATGATCCGGATTGCATATTCATATGCGTTGGGTGAACCGACCCAATCAAGGCTCGCGTCGAACGAGTCAAGCGATGAGTACTATCAGAGGGATGGATCCGGATCATCCTGGAGGAATGACTACAGAGGAAAAAGGAGAGATGATAGACCAGACCACCGATACGGTTCGCACCAAGTGGCAGCTGTGAATCAAGATCAACCCGGAGTAGGGGGTAGCCAGCGCCAGAAAACTGGAGGGCAATGGACTCCAAGGAACGATGGCAAGAAAACTTGGACACCGGAACAAAAGAAGCAATGGCAAGAAAGGAAAGACCGTCCGAGGTATACTTACGAGTCGATGTTGGACCAGCCGTGTAAGTTTCACACGCCAAATCCGAACAACCCAGCGGGTCATACGACGAGGCAATGTGAGTGGATGCGCAAGATCGAGCAAGGTGGTTCGGGGAATGCTCAAGCACCTCGGAATGATCAGCCTCGGCAGGAGTTACCCCGGCAGCAACTGCTCTCCGGAGCAAACACGCAACAGCTAATGTTGCCTCCCCCTCCGCCGAGGTATGATAACAATGAGAGGAGGAATGCAGTGCATCAGGTAGAAAATCAGCATCAGCCGGACCAGAGGCACTCCGGAAATGACGGGAGAAACGAGTACAGGGAGCATCACCAGAGCTATTGTGTATTCACCATAGAGGAAACTGATAGAAAAAGCTTGCAGCGTAGGCACATGGAGGTGAATGCAGTAATGCCTGCAGTGACGAGATACATGCCTTCGTCCGATCAGGAAATCACCTGGAGCATCAGGGATCATCCCAAGCTCATGCCAAGCCCTGGTATGTATGTGTTGGTGCTGGATCCTACATTCATTGGACCTAGCATTAACATAAGATTCTCAAAGGTGTTGATCGACAATGGCAGTAGCATAAATATCATATATGCGGACACAATGCGCAAGTTGGGTATCTCGGAGAACCTGCTCCAGGCCACGAGGACAACTTTCCATGGCATTGTGCCCGGCATTTCTTGTGAGCCCATAGGCAAAGTCCGGGTTGACGTGTTGTTCGGCACAAGAGACAACTGCCGAACCGAAAATCTGGAGTTCGAAGTGGTGAACTTAGAAAGCGCCTATCATGCGTTACTCGGAAGGCCAGCCCTAAACAAATTCATGGCAAGCTGTCACGTTAGCTACTTGAAGATGAAATTGCCCGGACCGAACAGAGTGATTACCATTGCTGGGGACTTCCGACGTTCCATGCAGTGTGCGTCGGCCGGATCAAACTTAGCCGAGTCGCTTGTTATTGCGCAAGAAAAAAGGAAAATTCAAGAAGTGGCGGCTTTGGTTCAGTCCGCGTAGCAGTATATGCCGACGCTGAGTAACCCGCATGGATCTGTTTCCTTCCAGGCCACGAAAGATACCAAGAAGGTTCCTGTTGATGACATGTTCCCAGAGCGCACCGTAACAATTGGTGCCGGGCTAAGTGATAAATAGGAAAGCGAGCTCGTCAGCTTCCTCCGTGAGAATCGGGACATTTTTGCTTGGTCCACATAGGACTTACAAGGTGTTCCGAGGGAGTTGGCCGAGCACTCTTTAAATGTGAGACCCGGAGCAAAGCCGGTGAAGCAACCACTCCGCCGCTTCGCCGAAGATAGTAGGAAAGTCATTGGGGATGAGTTAGCTCGGTTGCTAGCTGCGGGATTTATCATGGAGGTTCTTTACCCGGATTGGCTATCTAATCCGGTGCTGGTGGAGAAGAAGAAGGATGACCCGAACGTGGCAGTGGTTTGGCGCATGTGTATTGATTACACAAACCTGAACAAGGCGTGTCCGAAAGATCCATTTCCGCTGCCAAGAATAGATTAGGTCATAGACTCAACTGCTGGATGTGAACTGTTGTCATTCATTGATGCATATTCTGGTTTCCACCAGATACCTCTGAATCCGGATGATCAAATAAAGGCTGCGTTTATTACCCCGTATGGGGCTTATTGCTATCGCACCATGCCGTTTGGTTTACGTAATGCAGGGGCAATGTACCAGAGATGTATGCAAAAATGTTTGCACGACCAAATAGGTCAAAATGTACAGGTGTACGTGGATGATGTGGTTATCAAGACCAAGGAAAGCAAAGTGCTCCTTGATGATATCAGGCAAACGTTTGGCGGACCTAAGAAGGTTCCGGATGAAACTTAACCCGGAAAAATGCACCTTTGGTGTCCCGGCTGGAAAATTGCTCGGCTTTCTTGTTTCCAGCCGAGGTATCGAGGTTAATCCAACCAAAATCCGGGCCATCAAACGAATGGAACTGCCGAAGTGTCTTAACGATGTCCAGAAGTTCACAGGTTGCCTGGCCTTGTTAACTCGGTTTGTATGCCGATTGGGAGAAAAGGCATAGCCTCTTTACCAACTCATGAAAAAGTCGGATTAGTTCATTTGGACACCGCAGGCCGATGAAGCCTTTACCCACCTGAAGAAGATGTTAGCCACGACACCAGTGCTAGCCTCACCACTATGAAAGGAGCCAATGTTACTCTATATAGCCGCAACCAACCGAGTTGTAAGTGCGGTAATAGTGGTGGAGCGCGATGAGGAAGGTAAGTCGGTGCAAAGGCCGGTCTATTATTTGAGTGAAGTGTTGTCAGCCTCAAAGCAGAACTACCCACATTATCAAAAAGTGGCATATGGCGTGTACATGGCCGCCAAGAAACTGAAGCACTACTTTGAGGAGCATCCCATCCGGGTCATATGTGAGGCCCCCATATCTGAGATAATGAGTAACAAGGATGCGAGCGGCAGAATTGCAAATGGGCAATTGAGCTAGCTCCTTACGCACCGCAATATGACAGACGAGAAGCAATCAAATCTCAAGCTGTGGCGGACTTTTTCATGGATTGGGCTGAGGTGCAGTACGAACCACCGCTTCCTGATCCGAACTATTGGCGAATGCACTTTGACGGATCAAAAACCAAAACCGGGCTAGGTGCCGGAGTGGTACTCACGTCGCCAAAAAAGGACCAGTTGAAATACGTGCTGCAGATCCATTTCACGGCATCAAACAATGTCGCTGAGTATGAAGCACTTGTGCATGGGCTCAAGGTAGCAAAAGAAATTGGCATACGTCGGATCATATGCTTTGGTGACTCGGATTTGGTGGTGCAGCAAGTGTCCGGAGTGTGGGACGCCCTTGATCCAAACATGGCACTATACAGATTTCATGTGCAGAAGATATCTGGTTACTTTGAGGGATGCAAATTTCATCATGTACCCCGGGTGGAAAATGAGGCTGCCGACATGCTGTCGAATCTCGGGTCAACCAGACAAGCAATTCCACCGGGTGTAGCGTTAGAGCACCTCAGGAAACCATCCATCAGGCCATCCCCAGAATCCGAGTCAATCTATGTCCCGGAGGACACCGAATCCGGAGCTGTGCCCATGGACGTTGACACAGGAAGTGGTGCGCGAAACCCAGGGACTGCTACGCAAAACCCGGGGACTGCTCACCGTGATCCGGATGAAGTTTTGCCGGTGGATCAGATGGAGATAGACGGGGATGTGTTCCCCGTGCGACCAATACCGGCTTGGGCACTACCTATATTTCAATTCCTAAATGATGGTACGTTACCCACTGAGGAGGTGCTGTCCAGGCAAACACAGAGGAGGGCAAAGGCCTACACGATCATCAATTCCGAGCTATACAAAAGAAGTGTGACTAATGTCCTCCAGCGGTGTGTTGACCCAGAAGAAGGGCTTGAAATCATCCGAGATATACATCAGGGGGAGTGCGGGCATCATGCCTCATCCCGAGCCTTGGTAGCAAAAGCTTTCCGGCACGGATTCTACTGGCCAAATGCCTTAGAGCAAGCAGAAGATCTGGTGAGAAAATGTAATGGTTGTCAGAGGTACACTACCAAGACACATATGCCAATGTCGGAACTCAAGACCATCCCAATCACTTAGCCATTTGCCGTATGGTGCTTGGATATGGTTGGCCCGTTCAAACCAGCAAGGGGAAATATGACTCACATTCTGGTAATGGTGGACAAGTTTACGAAGTGGATTGAGGTAAAGCCTATAAGAAAATGTGATGGAGCTACGACCGTAACATTTCTCAAAGATATCATTTTGAGATACGGCTACCCTCACAGTATCATAACTGATAATGGCACGAATTTTGCGGAAGGAGCATTTGCGCGTTTCTGCCAGGATAAGAGGATCCGCTAGACGTAGCCTCAGTAGCCCACCCCGCATCGAACGGACAAGTGGAAAGATCCAACGGATTAGTATTATCCGGGATAAAACCCCGGCTCATTGAGCCGCTGCAAAGATCAGCGAGGTGCTGGATAGAAGAACTACCAACGGTACTGTGGAGCTTAAGAACAACTCCGAATCGATCAACAGGCTATACGCCATTCTTTCTGGTATATGGGGCAGAAGCTGTATTACCAGCCGACATAGAGCATGATTCGCCTAGGGTCACCCAATACACAGAAGCCGAAGTGCAAGAAGCCCGACAAAATGATGTTGATCTGCTGGAAGAAGCGAGAGAACTGGCAATGTCCAGATCCGCCATATATCAGCAAAATCTCCGACGCTATCATAGCCGGAAGGTGTGCCCCCGAGTCTTTCGAGAAGGAGATCTGGTGCTTCGGTTGGTACAACGTACTACTGGAATGCATAAATTATCCCCCCATGGGAAGGGCCATTCATCGTGAGAAAAGCATTGCACAACGATTCTTACTATCTTATAGATGCAAAGCCACAGGAAAAGAACAAGGCGGACAGGTCCAGAGAGGAATCTAAGCGACCATGGAATATAGCTCTACTTCGTCCTTTCTACACTTAACTAAAGAGTGTATGTATCCGAGTTATCTCATATGTCGGTATGTATGTCGGCAATGAGCTTATCAATTAAATGTTGGCACCTCGAGCAGTAACTCGGGGACTGCCTTAATAATGTTTGTTGTTTTCTGCGCGTCAGCTGGAATAAGTTATTCTACTTAATTCGGATTAGTAGTGTGTGAGCACCAAAAACCCAACTCTTTGACTTGCTGCTATCCAACAAGAATTGGCCTCATGGCAAGCAAGAGAACAAGTTTGGAATTGCGTAGCACATGAAAAACGACTAAGGAAAAGAATTTATTCGAGCCGACGTTTGTTTTTCGGACTAACCCTGTATTTATTTTTCAAGTTGTTATAGAGTTTTATTTTTGAGCTAAGTCTAAAAGTTTCCCAGTATTGTTAAAACAATTTTGAAGCTCGGATTCGTAAGTTGTAAAACCGAATCAAGGTAGACACGATCCGAGCCAAAAGATTGAACGAACAAGAAAAATGAACTCGGGGACTACACCCAAGTTAATCCGGCATAAGCGCTTAGTAGCAAAATAACACATGTGTTCGGCATACAATCCCACCCAGCATACCGGGGATCTCAAAAAATTTCAAGTGTTTTTACTTAAGGAGCAGCGGGAGGAAGTTCGGCATCATCGTCGCCCTCTTCGATATCCAAGGCAGTGTCCTCTTCGTCCTCACCCGAATCATCTTCAACGTTCTCAACTTCTTCTTCGCCAGCGACTTCCAGGAAGCTCGGACCCTCAGTCCATTCGTGAATGGGGGCATATTCGATGAGGCTGTGGGCGCAAGCCTGGCGCCGAGCTACCCACTCCGGGTCGTCTATCCATTTGGATCCTGTGCGCAGGCGTGTGAGGAGGCTAAGATCTATCTTCTCATACCACGTCAGAATGTGGTGAAGGATGGTATCAGCTGCGGCACGTCCAATGGACTCTCTCTAGAGGTCGAGCTGGGTCTCGATTTCCGAAAGCTTTTCAGCGAGATGTGTAACTCTCTCCGGTGCGTCATCAGCGGGCCAGAAAGTGTTGAAGACTCGGACTGAAACATCAAGGAGATCTTTGTCGTAGTGCTTAATGATTTCCACGCGAGACGACAGGCTGACCAATAGGTCCTCCATGTCAAAGGGAATGCCCTCACCGTCAGGAGCGACGGGAGTACCCCTTTCTCGGCGAAAATTGGCAACAGCAGCACTTGCAATAGCAGTACCCTCTGGAAAGTGGCATGGGAAACAAGGCAAAGGACGAAGTTGAGAAAACAAGAAGTATGAAGTAACCTGGGGAAGTAAGGCGGACAAGGGAAAAGAAATTACGTGAGATGTGGCTGTGAATCCGGGTCAGTTCCTTGGTACAAGCATCACGCCTCTTCTGAAGATGCTCAAGCTCAGCATTCGCCGACTCAAGTTTGACCTCGGCTTCCTGAAGAAGCTCACGGTCCTTAGCATTTTGGAGTTTGAGTCGCTCACGTTCTTCGGTGTAGTCCTGGCCAGCCTTTTTTAGCTCGGTTTGGTGCTGCGCCTTCATCTTATCCATCGCCTTGAGCCTGGCTATCTCATCGTCTTTGGTCCGGAGGAGGGCGAGCTCATCATCTTTCTTCTTTAGCTCGGCTTGGTGTTGCCCTGCTTGTTCGAGAAAATGTAGCATCACATCAGGCATAGGCACACTATCTTCAAGCGATGCTGAAATAGTGTGTTGGCCCGGTAGTGCCGAGGTATGAATGTTTGCCGAGCCAAGGAGGAAAGCCGATGGAAACCACGGTAAAGACAGACAAAAAGGACGTACCCTTGATCTGCTCCAAGTTCTTCCGCATTATCTTGTTCTCAGCCTCCACCCTAGCTGCGGAAACCGAGCAATCAGATTAGTCTCGCAAAGGAAAATGAAGCAAAACGAAGGAGCATTAAGGAAGAAATTTACCCCTCTTCTCGTATTCCGCAATAAGTGCACCCTGCTTTGTGCGTAGATTCTTGTGGGTATCCAGCAAGCGTTGGAATTCAGCACTCCGGCGGTTGGTGGTCACCTAAAAGGGATACAGAAACTTAAGTCAGCTTGATGCATGTTCGAAGTGTACTAAAATCCGGGCCAAGTGGAACTTAACCCGACTCTAGGTGTGTGCATATTCAAAGTGTACTAAAATCCTGGCCAAGTGGAACTTAACCCGGCTCTAGGTGTGTGCATATTCGAACTGTACTAAAATCCGGGCCAAGAGGAACTTAACCCGGCTCTAGGTGTGTGCATATTCGAAGTGTACTAAAATCTGGGCCAAGTGGAACTTAACCCAGCTGTAGGTGTGTGCATATTCGAAGTGTACTAAAATCCGGGCCAAGTGGAACTTAACCCAGCTCTAGGTGTGTGCATATTCGAAGTGTACTAAAATCCGGGCCAAGTGGAACTTAACCCGGCTCTAGGTGTGTGCATATTCGACATGTACTAAAATCCGGGCCAAGAGGAACTTAACCCGGCTCTAGGTGTGTGCATATTCGAAGTGTACTAGAATCCGGGCCAAGTGGAACTTAACCCGGCTCTAGGTGTGTGCATATTCGAAGTTCTCATGGAGCTACGTTAGTTTTCTAAAAGAGCATCCGGCCGAGTAACAAGTCACTCCCCCGGAGGCTCAGGGACTAATGGTTATTATCTACAACTTGTCAAGGAGAAGCGACGTACCTCCATAATTCGCCCAGCGAGGTTAATTGCCTTTGCGGCTGTGTTCATCTGAGCGGAAAACTCGGCAGGACCGAACTTTTCCGGGAGATCAGAATCCTAAACTATCTCTGCCTTGTTCCAATTCATAACAAATTCCATCAGGCTCGGAGGGTACCGTTCACCGGTGGGCATATGGGGCGTCACCAAGCCCTTTGCGTGCGCTTCTTTCCTCTCCACCAAGGCAAGGGCGGGGCTGGTGTGCAGAACCAACTGCTGGGCATCGGTTGGCTCGGCAGGCGCGTCCTTTGCTGCTGGTGTTTTCTTGGGGAGCATCGACACAAGGGTGCGCTGCCCAGACTCGACGGCAATGGGCTTGGCAGCGTCTGGAGCCTTCTTGCCCTTGGCTTGCTGAGTTGAGGAAGCCGTAGCAGCGGTTTTCCCCTTAGAAATTGCCAGGGTAGTTCCTTGCCGAGGTTGAGAAGACTCGGAAGATGCAGAGGAACTAGGCGCTGGTACTCTCGCTGCTGGACTTGGTGCCGGCGTTGAAGCTTTCGCTGCCAGAGTTGGTGCTGATGCCGAGGTTGGAGTTGGTGCTGGTCTGGTTGCTGGTACTGGAACTATTGCTGGAGCTGAAGTAGCCTCAGTGGCTGCTGGTTGAGGCGTTGTCGAGGCGGTGGATGCCGTTGCTCCGGCTGGGCCGGTCTCCCCCGCTCCAAGGTTACCCTCCTCTTGCCGAGGTGGAGCTGAACCCGGAGCAGCCACAGAACCCTCTGGAATAGGGCTCAGCGGGCGTGACTCATCGTCACGACGGGGAGAAGGGCTAGGTTGGAGAGGTGAAGAGATGCTAGATCCACTTTGAGGGACCTCCACCGGAGCCCTACAAAATCAATCAATGTCAGAAGAAAGACTATGACGAAGTAAGGAAGAACAAGTTACAGAAGAAAGAATGACTTACGCATCCGAGGTTTTGGCCTCCTTGGGTTTTCGAGCCCTTCGTGCTGGGGCCTTGCCTGCTGGTTTGGAGACAGTCTTGTCCCCGGATTTCTTTTGCCTTTTAACGGGCTGGGAAGGTCTCGAGGAAGAACTTGAAGAAGCCCCGTGTTTCTTCTTCGATGCCACCGGAACAGGTTCGCCCGTAGCGAGAGGGGGATCTTCGTGGATATGACCGCCGGGGTGAGCTGATGGCGGAAAAGCAAAAGAAAGGGGGACAGCCTCAAAAGGTTGAATCACCTCGATATCCGAGTCATCTTCATCATCGGGCCAATCTCTAATAGAAGAGGATTTACCCATGGGTCGTTTCGTGGCGTCGGTCATGGGGAGGAACATCTCCTGGTCCAGCTCTTCCTCATCCGGAGTCTCCCGGTTCGGCGCCCACTTAAGGGTCGGATCGGTGTCGTCCTCGAGGGTCTGCTGAAGGAATTGCTGAGGAAAAGAACGAACAAAAGAGTCAAAAATGCAACAATAACTGACATGTAATTAGTCCGGGTTAAGTTTGCAACATGAAACTTACCATGGGAGGAAGCCGGTCACGGCAGAAATGCTCAATCCCCCAAGTCCACTCAAAGGAGAAGTCCTTGTGAGTGGTGAAGAGAGCCTTAACTCGGCGATAAATCTCTGTGTTGCTCAGCTCGAAGGATGAGGTCCGGTTAGGATCGCGGCCGAAGCTCATGTGGCACACCTTGTGGGTGCGCTTCTGGAGCGGTGAGATTCGGTTACGCACAAAAGTGATCATGGCATCCTCGTTGCGTAGCCCGAGCTCCTTCAGCTCCGCGAACCTTTTGTTCACTTGGTTGGCTAAGGCCGTGGGCTTCTTGGGGATCTCATCCCACAGATCCGGGTTAGGTGGACCCGGAGTGTAGGGAAGCAGCCGGATCAAGTCTTCAGTACCCGTATTCCGGATATAGAGAAGGTCCGGGCCCATCCTTTGCAAGACTCTAACCCGGTGACTCGGGGAAAAACAGAAAACCTCCGGGGTGAAATGGAGGCCACTCCGAATTGAGTGAGCCGCTTGTCCTCCGGATCGGCGTGGATGTTGGGAATGACATTGCGACGAAGGCCGAAGAACCGGATCCATAGCTCCTTCGTGGGCCATAGTCCGGCGTAGCCTTCGATCGTAGAAGCAAAGGTAGAGAGAGAGGTGATGGCATTCGCTGGAAGGTGGTGCGGCTGGAGTTGGTACGTACCGAGCCAGTCCCAGAAAAAATCACTCACCGGCAAGCCGAAGCCCCGTTGGAAATGGGACAAGAACACGAAGAACTCGCCCGGATTGGGTGAGGGGGCCAGTTCGTTAGAAGGAAGGCGAGCGGCGACGCCGGCGGGGATGCGTCTGGTCCGGTAGAGCCAGTCCAGGTCGTCCTGGCAGACCCAGGAGCCAGCCCATGCACCGCGGTCCGCCGCCGCGGCGTCCTCCTCCATCTCTTGTTCAGCAACAATGAGTTCTTCTTCCGTCATCTGGTCCTCGAGGCCCTCGCTGGCGCTAGAGGCGGCGGGGGACAAAGGCCAAGATTGACGAGGACCCCTAGCGAGAAATTTGCGTCGCGGTGGCGGCGACGCGGAGAAGCGCGGCGGCGACGCTGCTATTTGGCAGTGCTGGTGGCGGCGCGGTCGCGAGGAAGACGGAGAAGAATAGCAACGGGCAGAAGGGTGCGGAGGGGGAAAAATCCTAAGGGACGCACCCCTCCGCTATTTAACCACTCCCACCAGGGTGAGTGGGATCGCGTCCTGTGGACCGGCCACACGCAGTGGCCGTGTATCACCCGTCCGGACCAATCAGTGGGGAGGCACACGGAGGACCACAGGGCAGAGAGAACCCTGTGACGCGATGCGCTGATGCGGTAAACGAGGAGGCAGGCATGACGTGACCCGCGCATAGTGATAACTGACAATTACTGCGGCGGTTACTGTGCAGGCCCTTAAAATAAGACGACATAATGATTACCCTTCACATGGGTTAACGTACGAGAGAAGGAAGCAAGACCCGGATGGAACTGTGGTAACCCGGCCGGCAAGTGAAAACATGAAATGTGCGAAGGGAACGTAAATCCATACAATCCGAGGTAAAGAGGTAACTCGGCAATAACGACCGGGGCACAAGATTGAACCTGATGTGGCCTCAGCGGCCAAGGCAGCTAAGTCCGCACCAGCTTTGTGGACTAATGTTGGGGGGATACCCCCGGGTAGGGTCACGCCGGAGTATGAAGGCCGAGTTAGCCAAGGTTCGGCAAGGCCAAAGCGAATGCTGGCCGGGTCACCTCAAGGCGGGCCGAATCACGGAGTAACCCGGACCAGGGGGCATTCGCCTAACTAAGTCTCGACCGGCCTAGGAAGTAAGTCGGTAGTAGATGTTTGCTTGTATGCAGGAACAGGGGTGCCCGGGTCAGCTGTGATCCGGGTCATGATTGGCCTCTAGGAGAAGCAAGGAATCTTGCTGGTCAAAAAGAGGGTCTACGCACTGCATGAGCGAAGCGGACAAGAGCGGGACCACCGGGTCATGGTCGACAGGGGTGACGAAGCCCATGTCGGCTGACGCGGGCGCCGTAGAGGCTCACGTAGCTAAAGCAAGCATGACGCAGGGGAAAAAGCACCCCGGTCGGCTTACCCCTTTGGGAGGAGGCATATTCTTAGGAATATGCCTCCACGTATGCCCTAGGCAGGAACCGAGCCTCCTCTATAAAAGGGGGGCTAGGGCTTCTGTAGGAGGGGTTGGTCTCTCTGCTATTCTATTTTGGGCTAGGGTTTCAGGTGTGATCTTTGGGTGAGAGTAAGTGAGCTCCTTCTTCCTCCTCTCGCCAATACAGCTCTAGGAGCACTTGTAACCTTGGAAGGAAATCAATACAAACTTCTGTGTGGACAATCACTTCACTATCCCTCCCTGGATTCCCCTAGCGTGTATTAGTCCCCACCTTTAGCCTATCCATGGCATCTGCCGTGACACCACCACGACAAATTTTGACATTCACTCCATTATCTTATAATGGGTCGAAGTATTTGTTTGGCAACAAAGTGAGACTTTGTTTCTAGTGTTTATGATGACGGTCATTTTCACTGTTGTCATCTAAACTTCAAAACACACTTTGCTATCCTTTGTGTATATACTATAGTCATGGCAGCAGAACGAGGCCGGATTCCAGGAGCTTATAGTGACGTTAGATCAACCTCGAGGGCTTTCTCATGGGCACTGGGCCTTGGGACACATCATTCTACGTTAAAAGTGAACTAGCCCCGCGATAACATTATACATCACATCAGATGCAGCCTTTATACTTCTACATCTATGTAGATCCTAGTGCATGAAATGCAACTATGCCACTTACATTGCTTCTTGGCATTTAAATACAAACTTAATTCTGGTTCAGTGATCAACTCGGGTATCACTTAAAGACATGTTCTTACAGTTAAGACTTTGTCCTACCAACCAGAACTTCGGGTCACTTTATGTCGAGTATACAACATGGTTTTATGGAAGAACCTATGATTGAGGCATAGGAGATGCAGCGCATCTCCTTCTTTCAACCATAGTTGCAATACCCAATGCTTCATATAGTAAGAACTACTTTCTCACCTTGTTCTATTCTGAACTTCTTCAGAATCTTGCTTAGGACATTCTGAACATCTTTCAGAATCAAGTCCAGGAAGCATTCGACATTCAGTGTTTATTAAACTCACCAATCTATCTCGATAGATCTTATTGTTTAATAACTTCAACTTCATCCTAACTTAAATATTATTAACACCAATCACATCATTCACATATGTTGTCCACATATCCCAGAATGATTTCACGCTCCCACTCAAATATGACATTCATGTTTGAGATCCAGGGATTTCACTTAGCTCCCACTCAGAATATGTCAGCTACATATTATGAACTAGCCAAGCTGATTTGCTCCCACTCAAATCTAGGTCCTCTCGATAATCTTGGACATTCCAAAATTCTTTGATCATCATCAAATCGAGAATTCCACTAACGAGAATTCAATGACCATTGATTTCTCGTACTTAGGTCCATCACGCTTCTTTGTAATTCGTAGGTATGTCTTGTTCAAAGCATGACAAGTGAATCAACTATAATCCCACAAACTTGTAGAATATATAGTTGAATCCTACTTTCTTTAGTAAAAGTATTCCCTGAAACTTTATGATCATTATCATTGGTTTCTCCTCTATATGTAGAGTTTGGATTCACGAAACAAATTCCGCTGCGCCACTCAACAATTCGGAGGTAAGGTCAAATACCTTGTTTTGATCTTTTACTTTCTTCCACCTGTATCTTCATCAAGACACGTTGACTTAGGAAAACATCAAGTTTTCCCCTTTGTGGAAGATACATTCATAGCTTCCTAAGAATGCTCTACAAAGACTTGTTTATTCGCCACGACTTCGACTTGTCGAAATCTCTAGAAACTCAAACATGCCATAACACTTATGGTGTTGTTTCCACGAATCTTTAGATGTTCCTTTGTATTTCAAATGAGTTTTTGCTTATTTTGATCTCTAACTCTAAATGACAACTATAGCCCCAATAAGAGATAACATTGTACCATATGTATCTAATACATAATGATTATGATGTTTAGACATTTCAACATAGTTTGAATTCGTCCAATTATCATAATTTGTGAAACATCTTTCACAAGTACCTTTTATGCTAAACTTAACTTGAATACCTTAGTCATGTCGATCAAATCGAAGAGACTTGTTAATTCAATATCCTATTCAGTTATGAACTCATTTGAACAATTCAAATCATTTCAAACTTATGTTTCATTAAGTAAATACACTTATTCACTTAAGTCCACAATAAATGATTTCCACTACTTGTTGAAAATATGATACATCACTATGTATAAGATTCAACATTTCTTCGCATATCACCGTTTTACCAGAATGCGGAGTTTTAGTCATTCCACCCAAGAGGCATGGTTTTGCAAAGTCTCTAGATTAAGCATCTAGGACCCCGATCTTTCATAAAGAACATGCAATAACCAAAATGACTTAAACTGTAGTGTCATTTCATTATTAAACTTTGGATATATTTTAGCATTCCAATCCTTTATAAATGTTTAAACTATTATCATTAACGTAGTGATGAGAATAACTTGTTTATAATCATGATGTGACCATAAGGTATTGTTCATAAGAATAGTACAAACTGGCTTGTAACTTGTTCATATGAATAATCGTCTCGCCAAAAGCAAGACACACATACAAGGATTACAAATTATATTCAAGTCCACTAATCCAAATGACAAACTATGAGGAAGGAGGTGATGTTGGCCATTAACTGTTTTGCTTGCCGTCATCAAGTCACGCTGCCTCAAAACCATCAATTCTCAAGCAGATCCTCCTGTTTTCACAAAACGGGACAAGTATCAAATACTTTGCAATTTGCAACGAGTTTTGCAAGAACCACATTTATAATTTGTATATCTAACATATACCTTTTTATTCATGATCTCCTTTTGCAATCAAGCCCTTACAAGAGTTCTTAACTCTAATGCAAGATCGCCGAGTGTTTTTTCTGAACATTCCGGAGTCATCGAATTATCTCCTAATGGTTATTGTATCAAGAAGAGAAGATCACCTTTTACGAGGATATCCCTCAGGCGTGGGTATTAATCTATGAAGTTGGACCCTTTTGCTAAGTACTAAATCACGCAATATATTCCCATGGTCGCAAAGGACCTCAATGGGATAGGCCAAGATCTACTAAGATATTTGCAAACAGACATCTAGACTAAGTTTATAATAAGAGATCAATTTATAATTGGTCTCCACTAAAACGGTCATCCCCTAGACGATTTTAGTGATCGCATGATCCCTATCCTCTACACCTCCCCCGATCATCACAACCATCAGTGCATTATCAAAGGTAGACATTCACTAATGTCAATCACATCATTCATGTGACTCATGCTCGATCTTTCGATCTCTTGTGTTTCGAGGCCATGTCTGTGCATGCTAGGCTCGCCAAATCTAACTTGTGTGTATTCGCTGTGCAACATGACTTACACCCACTGTATGCGAACATAGATATGTCTGACACCCATGCCTGTAACCCTGGATTGCCTCATACCGAAGAACTTTCTTGGTGGTGCACACACAAGGGGAACACGGAACATTGGAATTAAAGAGGGATTATCTTATTTGCTACCATTGAGTATCTAAATACTAGCACACAATAAGATGTAAAACTGGTATCAACATCATATGTATAATGTGATATGATATGGTCTTTCTTGCGTCTTTATCTCCATCGAGCGCTCCGACATGATCTCCATTGTGCCCTTGGTTTGACGCCAAGTCCACGACGCCGCCACCAGGTCGTCCATCGGAATGATGACTATTACTATACTACTTAGTAACATAAAAGTAAACTACTTTACCTTCGTATCAACCAATGCCATATCATAATCACATGCCCCCTGCAAAATAAAGTTAGACGTCTCTACTTTATCTATTGCAAGTTTTACGTGGTTGTTAGGGCTTTCGCACTAGAACCGTTTCTAAACTACGTACTTTCTAACCACAACATGGATCCGGCAGTTGTCTCTATTACACCCCTTTCGGGGCCCTCCATTGTAAATGCTATATCAACTATCGAATGAGAGACAGACACCCGCTAGCCACTTATATGGTACAAGCCGTATGTTGAGCGTGGAACCAGTCTCGCGTACGAATACGCGTAAGGTCGGTCCGAGCTGCTTCATCAAACAATACCGCGATATAAATAAGTACACGTTAGAGGGTAACAACTAAAGGATCAATGCCCGCACAATACTTGTGCGTACTGGCTGTACAGCACTCCTACACATAGATTGGCTCTAATTTTGCGGATTGGCGCAGAAAACAAGAAATTTTCCTACGCTGAAACCCTAGAAACTAGCCTAGGATCTATCTATGTAGTAATACGGTAATGGCTGATGCGTAGAGAATACATACCCTTGTAGTCTGTACGCGGTTAACGTTCCGTGCGGAACATGGTTGATGTAGTCGTGCTCGAAGCTGACCTCAAGGTCACGAAGCTCCTCGCAGGTCACCCCTTGCTCCTTCTTGATCTTCATCATATTCATCGTGCAACAACTCCGGCTCACGAAATTCTAGCGCCCCAAGTGTTGCGCCTCGTGTCTTCGTACACATCCGGTGCACGATGAGACCTCTGGCTCCCTGATCCCGCCGAGAGTGCAAAAGTTGATATCCGTCTAGGAATCCCTGTAGCGCAACGGCGTACTGCAGGTGTGCCTCGATCGCATAGCCCAGACTTGGGGCCATGGTCATAAGGTATAGAGAGAGGGAGGAGGAGAAAGTCAACCAAAGGACTTTTCCAAATATTGGTGTTTAATCCCACCCATGGGCACCCCTTTATATAGGCGGAGGGTGTGCCCTCCCCATTGGGTTAGCCATGTGGGACTATTAATAAACAGGAAATATCAGGTATTTTCGTCCTGGCCGATTGGGCCAATTCTGCTCAGCCGAATAGTCAAAACAGTTAAATACCTAATAAAAGAAAAGGGGAAAACAGCCTGGGCTCAGCCAGCCAGGTGGGCTGACCTGCCCCCCGTGGCCCAGCTGCAGCGGCTGCTGCTGCCAGCGCCCGGGTGGGCCGGCGCTCACCCGCGGCCCAGTAGCCACCGGCCAGCCCGGGTGGGCTGGATGCCCTGGCGGCCCGGCTCGGCGAGGGGAGGGAAGAGGTGGCACGGGGTGGGCCGTCCGCGCGACCGCGGCTCGCGCGAATCCTAGCTCTGCGCCGCCCTGTGCGGCGCGTATTACTTGCTGCTCGCCCAGCGTGCAGCCTAGCTGCTTGCCGCCCCGTGCGGCGGCAACTATCTGCCGCCCACGTGGGCTGCTGCTTTTTCTTTTCCTTTTATTTTTCTGCATCTTTTATTCTAGGCTATTTCCCTCCGGGATTTGGCCTAAAATAAAATTTGACTTTATAAATCTTAATCTAAATATTATTTAGAATATATTAATTCACAATTAACATATAATAAATTTATATTTAAATTCCCATTTATCCGAAAACACTTTTCCTGTCTTTTCCTTTATTCTTTCTCCGAACAACTTCGGATCTCTCCGCGGAACAATTCCGGCTTTCTCTCTTTCTATACTATGATTCCGTCTTATGAATGATCTCTCTCATCGTACCCTTAAGTGTATCCTCTCACGGCTCGGGAATGCTCTAGACATGATCTGTATCAATAATCAACAGAGGGTGTTGGGGGGATACCCCCGGATACGGTCACGCTAGGGTATAAAGGCCGAGTTAGCCGAGGTACGGCAAGGACAAAGCAAATGCTGGCCGAGTCGCCTCAAGGCAGGCCGAATCTCGGGGTAACCCGGACCAGGGGATGTCCACCTAACAGGGTCTCAACCGACTTAAGCCGTAAGTCGGATGGATGAATCTAGCTTGTATGCAGGAACAGGTGTGGCCGGATCAACCACGATCCGGGTCATGTCAAGCTTCTAGGAGAAGGAAGGTATCTTGCTGGTCAAAAGTAGCCCCGGTACGCACGGCATGAGCGAAGCGAACAGAGGCAGGACTACCGAGGCGTGGCCGACAGAGGTGACGATGCCAACGTCGGCTGACGCAGGCGCCGCAGAGGCTCACGTAGCCTCTGCATGGGTGACGCGGGGAAAAGCGACCCGGTCGGCTTACTATTTTGGGAGGAGGCATATTCCCTGGAATATGCCTCCACGTATGCCCTAAGTAGAGACCTAGCCACCCCTATATAAGGAGGGCTAGGGCCTCTGTAGAAGGGGTTGGTCTGGAATGGGTCGAGTCTTACTAGGTTGATATCTATTGGCTAGTTTTTACTTGGTTCCTGAGGGCTATTTAGCGGTGAGAGTAAGAGAGTTCCTTCTTCCTCCTCTCTCCAATACAGCTCTAGGAGCACTTGTAAACCTTGGAAGTGAATGAAATATAAACCTTCTGTGTGTGGAATCACCTCACTATCCATCCATGGATTCCCCTAGTGCATTTAGTCCCCACCATTAGCCTATCCATGGCATCTGCCGTGACACCACCACGACAGTTGGCGCCCCCCGTGGGGCTAGCGGCGCTAGCAGGGATGTAGATCCGGACGGGAAACCTCATCGGCACCGACGAACGCATCGTCTCCGGGTTCGTTCAGCGCTTTGGAGCGCTGGACTTTGTCAGCGACAACGTTGGCTACTTCGGCACGCGCCCACTTCCACGCAACGGCCTCTTCGTCAAGCTCGGCACGCACAAGGTCTACGTTGTTGTCGATGTGTCGTGCGTTCATCCGTGGCACGTCGTCGAGGAAGGGGAGCCACCCCTTAGCGTGGTTCACGGGGCGCGTATCACTCGCTCCCCGGACCGTGCTGAAGTGATGATGACTGCGCTTGGTGCGGGCGCAAGCAAGGATCCGTCACCAGATCCGGAGGTAACGCCTAAGGCACCGAGGAAAGGTAGAGGTCCTCCACTAGAGAGGCCTGAGAATGTGTTGCGGAAAGCGATGGATAGCTTGGCAAACCCTGTTGTAGCAGCAGTAGATCCGGCTCAGGCGCAGGCCGAGCTAGAGGAAACTAGGCAAAAAATACTAGAGGGTGCAAAAAAGATAGCCGCGGCTCAGCAGTCGTTAAACATGACGATGCGTGAGTATGCAAAGGCAAATAAAGTTGATGTTGTAAAAGTGAAGGGGACAAACCTCATAAGCGAAATGAACAGAGAGGGAGACACTAGGATTGAGGAGTCAGAGAACTGTTTGTCCGTGGGGCTGCCGAGGTATAGTGCCCCGGCTAAGAACCTCAGAGCAGAGGATGCAGCTGCGTCCGAGTTAGAGTGTCTAACGGGTGAAGACCGTCAGAGACAACAAGATAGGGTCAATGAGTTGGTTCGGATCGCGAATAGGCAAAATGAGGAATTGCTCAGGGCTAACCCGGAGAGAGCTGGGGCCTCCAAGATCGTTCATTCGGCGGTGGGTAACCCGGAGAAATCTGCTAGAGCCGCATCGTCTCCTCATGGAGGTCCTAGGAGAGAAGAGGTAGTAACCTCGGCCAGAAGAAACAAACATATCGTCCCGTACGACACGACAAGGGCAGGGAAAGGAAAAGAAGTACAGAGAAATGACGATCAACGAAGTGTGAGCCGAGGTGAAGCTGGCCGAGGTAACCATGACCAAGGCAATGCCGGTTAAGGAAATGTTGTAAACGGCAATGCCGGACAGCAAAACTCGGCGGGAGCAGGACAACCGCAGCAGCGGAATATACCAAGGCAAGACCAAAGTGCTGGCCAAGGTATGCAACAGAGAGGTGCTCCACGAGAGCAGGACCGGTATAACGATGGAGATTTGGAAAATGGTGAACGCAGGATACCCAAGGCCGGACTATCATGTGATAGGGTCAAGATTGGGAAGTAGGGATTTGATGCCTGATGATGCCAGGTTAAAACTAGATCGACTGTATAGGTCGAAACAGATTGAATGTCAGGGTCCACTGGGTCCTGCGTGTTTTGGGCCCCGGATCATGAAGGAGCCGCCGGTACCTAACTTCCAGTTACCCAGAGGCACAAAGACGTATGACGGCAGTACTAAGCCGGATGATTGGTTGATAAACTATGCTACAGCTGTGAAAATTGCTACAGGCAACTTGAGATGGGCTGTGAGATATGTACCCCAGATGTTGGAGGGGCCAGCAAGGGTATGGCTAAACAATTTACCGCCCAGAAGTATTAACTGCTGGATCGATTTTGAGGAAATGTTTATCAGCAATTTCTCAAGTACGTATCAGAGGCCAAATAGGCCACAGACCCTAGCTATGTGTAAGCAGAGACCGAACGAGACGGACCAGGAGTTTTTAACCCGGTGGTGTACTGTGAGAAACTCGTGTGAGGGTGTGATAGAGTCACAAGCCATAGCATGGTTTGCACAGGGATGCAGATATGCAAGCGAGCTGTGGCAGAAGTTGCAAAGGAAAATGCCAACCACATTGGCAGAGATGATCCGGATTGCTGATTTGTATGCTTTGGGTGATCCGACTCAACCCAGGCTCGTGTCAAACGAGAGGAGTACTACCAGAGAGATGGAGCCGGATCATCCCGGAGGAATGATTACAGAGGTAAAAGAAGAGATGACAGACCGGATCACCGGTACAGTTCGCAACAAGTTGCAGCTGTGAATCAAGATCAGCCCGGAGCAGGAGGCAATCAACGTCAGAAAACTGGAGGGGATAATAGACACCAAGAAATGATGGCAAGAAAACTTGGACGCTAGAGTAGAAGAAACAGTGGCAAGAAAAGATGGACCGTCCGAGGTACACTTATGAGTCGATGTTGGATCAACCGTGTAAATTTCACACGCCAAATCCGAGTAACCCAGCTGGGTCATACGACGAGGCAATGTGAGTGGATGCGTAAAATAGAACAAGGTGGTTCGAGGAATGCTCAGGCACCCCGGAATGATCAACCTCGGCAGGAGTTACCCCGGCAGCAATTGCTCTCCGGAGCAAACACGCAACAGCTAATGTTGCATCCCCCTCCGCCGAGGTATGATAACCATGAGAGAAGGGATGCAGTGCATCAAGTAGAAAACCAGCATCAGCCAGATCAGAGGTACCCCAGAAATGCGGGGAGGAATGAGTACAGACAGCATCATCAGAGTTACTGTGTGTTTACCACTGAGGAAACAGATAGAAAGAGCTTGCAGCGCCGACATATGGAGGTGAATGCGGTAATGCCCGCAGTAACGAGGTATATGCCTTGGTCGGACCAGGAAATTACGTAGAGCATCAAAGATCATCCCAAGCTTATGCCAAGTCCTAGTTTGTATGCGTTAGTGCTAGATCCGATATTCATTGGGCCTAACATCAATGTAAGGTTCTCCAAGGTACTGATTGACAATGGCAGTAGCATTAACATCATGTATGCGGATCCAATGCGCAAGTTGGGTATCTCGGAGGACATGCTCCAGGCTACAAGGACAACTTTCCATGGTATTGTGCCTGGCATTTCTTGTGAGCCTATAGGCAAGGTCCGGGTTGACGTATTGTTCGGCACAAGAGATAACTGCCGAACTGAGAATTTGGAGTTTGAAGTGGTGAACTTGGAAAGTGCGTATCACGCGTTACTCGGAAGACCAGCACTGAACAAGTTCATGGCAAGCTGCCACATCAGTTATCTGAAGATGAAGTTGCCCGGGCCAAATGGAGTGATTACCATTGCTGGAGATTTCCGACGTTCCATTGAGTGTGCGTCAGCCGGGTCTAACCTAGCCGATTCACTCGTGATTGCGCAAGAGAAAAGAAAAATCCAAGAGGTGGCAGCATTGGCTCAGTCCGCGCAGCAGTATATGCCGGCGCTGAGTAACCCGCATGGAAGTGTCTCATTCCAAGCCACGAAAGATACCAAGAAGGTGCCTATTGATGATATGTTCCTAGAGCGCACCGTAACAATTGGTGCCGGGTTAAATGAAAAATAGGAAAGCGAGCTTGTCAACTTCCTCCGTGAGAATCGGGACATTTTTGCTTGGTCCACACAGGACTTGCAAGGTGTTCCGAGGGAGTTGGCCGAGCACTCTTTGAATGTGAGACCCGGAGCAAAGCCGGTGAAGCAACCTCTCCGCTGCTTCGTCGAAGATAGGAGGAAAGTCATCGGAGATGAGATAGCTCGGTTGTTGGCTGCAGGATTTATCATGGAAGTTCTTTACCCGGATTGGCTATCTAATCCGGTGCTGGTGGAAAAGAACAAGGATGATCCGAATGTGGCAGTGGTTTGGCGTATGTGTATCGATTACACGAACCTGAACAAGGCGTGTCCAAAAGATCCATTTCCACTGCCAAGGATAGATCAGGTCATATACTCAACTGCTGGATGTGAACTGTTGTCATTCATTGATGCATATTCTGGTTTCCACCAGATACCTCTAAATCCGGATGATCAAATAAAGACTGCATTTATCACCCCGTATGGGGCTTATTGCTATCGCACCATGCCGTTTGGTTTACGTAATGTAGGAGCAACGTACCAAAGATGTATGCAAAAATGTTTGCACGACCAAATAGGTCAAAATGTACAAGTATATGTGGATGATGTAGTTATCAAGACCAAGGAAAGCAAGACGCTCCTTGACGATATCAGGCCGACGTTCGCGAACTTAAGAAGGTTCCGGATGAAGCTTAACCCGGAAAAATGTACCTTCGGTGTCCCGGCTGGAAAATTACTCAGATTTCTTGTTTCCAGCCGAGGTATCGAACTTAATCCAACTAAAATCCGGGCCATTGAACGAATGGAACTGCCAAAGTGTCTTAACGATGTCTAGAAGTTCACTGGTTGCCTGGCATCGTTAAGTCGGTTTGTGTGTCGGTTGGGAGAAAAGGCATTGCCTCTCTATCAACTCATGAAAAAGTCGGATAAGTTCGTTTGGACACAGCAGGCCAATGAAGCCTTTGCTCACTTAAAGAAGATGTTAGCCATTGCACCAGTGTTAGCCTCTCCACTATCAAAGGAGCCAATGTTGCTCTATATAGCCGCAACCAACCGAGTTGTAAGTGCAGTAATTGTGGTAGAGCGCGACGAAGAGGGTAAGCCAGTGCAAAGGCCAGTGTATTATCTGAGCGAGGTGTTGTCTGCCTCAAAGCAGAACTACCCACACTATCAGAAAGTGGCATATGGTGTGTATATGGCAGCTAAGAAGTTGAAGCATTACTTTGAGGAGCATCCCATCAGGGTAATATGTGAGGCTCCCATATCCGAGATAATGAGTAACAAGGATGCGAGTGGTAGGATTGCAAAATGGGCAATTGAACTAGCTCCCTACGCACCACAATATGACAAAAGAGAGGCAATCAAGTCTCAGGTTGTGGACAACTTTTTTGTGGACTGGGCCGAGGTACAATACGAACCACCGCTACTAGATCCGAATTATTGGAGGATGCATTTTGATGGGTCAAAAACAAAAACCGGGCTAGGCACCGGAATTGTACTTACCTCTCCAAAGAAGGACCAGCTGAAATATGTGCTACAGATCCATTTCACACCGCTGAGTATGAAGCACTTGTGCATGGGCTTAAAGTGGCAAAAGAAATTGGGATATGTCGGATCCTATGCTTTGGCGACTCAGACTTGGTAGTACAGCAAGTGTCGGGACTGTGGGACGCCCTTGATCCAAACATGGCGCTGTACAGATTTCATGTGCAGAAGATATCTGGTTACTTTGAGGGATCTGAATTTCACCATGTACCCCGGGTGGAAAA
Source organism: Avena eriantha (assembly GCA_910589775.1). Lineage (NCBI taxonomy): Eukaryota > Viridiplantae > Streptophyta > Magnoliopsida > Poales > Poaceae > Avena > Avena eriantha. The sequence goes on along the minus strand of OU342744.1, from coordinate 73,277,185 downwards.
TGAGGCTGCCGACGTACTATCGAAGCTCGGTCAACCCGACAAGCAATTCCACTGGGGGTAGCATTGGAACACCTCAGAAAACCGCCTATCAGGCCGTCCCCAGAAACCGACTCAATTTACGTCCCGGAGATTACAGATTCCGGAGCTATGCCCATGGACATTGACGTGGGAGATGGTGCGCGAAACCCGGGGACTGCCTCGGCAAACCCGGGGATTGCTTCGCAAGACCCGGGGACTACTCAGCATGATCCAGTTGAAGTTATGCCGGTGGACCAGATGGAAATTGATGAGGATGTGTTCCCTGTGCGAGCCATACCAGCTTGGGCACTGCCTATATTTCGATTCCTGAAAGATGGAACGTTACCCACTGAGGAGGTGCTATCCAGGCAAACTCAGAGGAGAGCAAAAGCATACACAATCATCAATTTCGAGCAATACAAAAGGAGTGTGACCAATGTCCTCCACCGATGCGTTGACCCAGAAGAAGGGCTTGACATCCTACGAGATATACATCAAGGGGAGTGCGGGCATCATGCCTCGTCACGAGCCTTGGTGGCAAAAGCTTTTCGGCATGGATTCTACTGGCCAAGTGCCTTAGAACAAGCAGAATATCTGGAGAGAAAGTGCAATGGCTGTTAGAGGTATGCTACCAAGACACATATGCCAATGTTGGAGCTCAAGACCATACCAATCACCTGGCCATTTGCCGTGTGGTGTTTGGACATGGTGGGCCCGATTAAACTAGCAAGAGGAAATATGACTCACATTTTGGTCATGGTGGACAAATTTACGAAGTGGATCGAGGTGAAGCCAATAAGAAAATGTGATGGAGCTACGGCCGTGACGTTTCTCAAAGACATCATCTTGAGATACGGTTATCCTCACAGTATCATAAGTGATAATGGCACAAACTTTGCAGAAGGAGCATTTGCGCATTTCTGCCGGGATAAGAAGATCCGGTTGGACGTTGCCTCGGTAGACCAGCCCGCTTCGAACGGACAAGTAGAAAGATCCAACGGATTGGTATTATCTGGGATAAAACCCCGGCTCATTGAGTCGCTGCAAAGATCAGTGGGGTGCTGGATAGAAGAACTACCAGCGGTACCGTGGAGTTTAAGAACAACTCCGAATCGATCAACAAGCTATACACCATTTTTTCTGGTATATGGGGCAGAAGCTGTATTACCAGCCGACATAGAGCATGATTCGCCTAGGGTCACCCAATACACAGAAGCCGAAGTGCAAGAAGCCTGGCAAAATGATGTTGATCTACTGGAAGAAGCGAGAGAATTGGCACTATCCAGATCCGCCATATATCAGCAAAATCTCCAATGCTATCATAGCCGGAAAGTAAGCCCTCGAGTTTTCCAGGAAGGCGATCTGGTGCTCTGGTTGGTACAACGTACTGCTAGCATGCATAAATTATCTCCTCCATGGGAAGGGCCATTCATTGTGAGCAAAGCATTGCACAATGATTCTTATTATCTTATAGATGCAAAGCCACAAGAAAATAACAAGGCGGACAAGTCTGGCAAGAAATCTAAGCGTCCGTGGAATGTAGCTCTACTTCGTCCTTTCTACACTTAGCAGAGAAGTGTATGTATCCGAGTCTTCTCATATGTCGGTATGTATGCCGGCAATGAGCCTATCAATGAAATGCTGGCACCTCAAGCAGTAACTCGGGGACTGCCTTAATAATATTTGTCTTCTGTTATTTATACGTCAGCTGGAGTAAGCTGTTCTACTTAACTCGGATTAGTAGTGTGTGAGCACCAAAAACCCAACTCTTCGACTTGCTGCTGTCCAACAAGAATTGGCTTCATGACAAGCAAGAGAACAAGTTTGGAATTGCGTAGCACATGAAAAACGACTAAGGAAAAGAACTTAATCGAGCCGACGTTTGTTTTTTCGAACTAACCTTGTGTATTTTTAGTTTATTATGCTGATTTATTTTGAGCTAAGCCTAAAAGTTCCCAAGTATTGTTAAGACAATTTTTGAAGATCGGATTTGTAAGTCATAAAACCGAATCAAGGTAGACACGAGCCGAGCCAAAAGATTGGACGAACAAGAAAATGAAACTCGGGGACTACGCCCAAGTTAATCCGGCAAAAAACTTAGTAGCCAAATATCACATGTGTACTGGATACAATTCCACCCGGCATACCGGGGATCTGATAAACTTTAAAGTTTTTTCACTTAAGGAGCAGCAGGAGGAGGAAGTTCGGCATCACCTTCGCTGTCTTCAATGTCCGAGGCATCGCCCTCTTCGTCCTCATCTGATCCATCTTCAACGTTTTCAGTGTTTTCGTCACCGGCGGCTTCCAGGAAGCTCGGTCCCTCAGTCCATTCATGAATGGGAGCGTATTCGATAAGGGTATGGGCGCAAGCCTTGCGCCGAGCTACCCACTCCAGGTCACTGGTCCATTTGGATCCGGTGCGCATGCGCGCTAAGAGGTTGAGGTCGATCTTCTCATACCACGTAAGTACGTAGTGGAGAACGGTCTCAGTTGCGACATGTCCAGCGGATTCCCTCCAAAGGTCGAGCTGGGTCTCGCATTCCATCAACTTTTCAACAAGAAGTGCGGTTCCCTCCGGAGTGTCTTCTGCAGGGAAAAACGTGTTGAAGATTCGGACTGCAACGTCAAGGATATCCTTGCCATAGTTCTTGATGATTTCCACGCGAGATGACAGGCTGACCAACAGGTCCTCCATGTCATAGGGAATCTCTTCAGCGTCAGGACCAACCGGAGTACCCCTCTCTCGGTGGAAATCAGCAACAGCGGCGCTCGCGATGGCAGTGCCCTCTGGAAATTCGCCTGAAAACGAGATAAGAGAAGCAAGTAAAGAAAAGACATGTGAAGTAACCCGGAGAAATATGCCAGATAAGGGAAAGGAACTTACGTGAAATATGGCTGAGGATTCGATTCAACTCCCTGGTACAGTCATCACGTCTTTTGCGAAGCTGCACAAGTTCAGCGTTCGCCGACTCAAGCTTGACGTCGGCCTCCTGGAGAAGTTCTCGGTCCTTGGCAATTTGGAGGTTGAGGCGCTCGCGCTCCTCAGTGAAGTCTTGGCCAGCCTTTTGGAGCTCGGATTGATGTTGTGCCTTCAATTTCTTCATCTCGGCCTTAAGCTTGGCGATCTCATCATCCTTGGTCCGGAGGAGGGCAAGCTCATCGTCTTTCTTTTTGAGCTCGGCCTGATGCTGCCCTGCTTGTTCGAGAAAATGCAGCATCATATCAGGCACGGGCACACTATCTTCCAGCGATACTGAAATAGTTTGTCAACCCAGCAAATCTGAGGTATGAATGTTTGCCGAGCCAAGGAGGAAAGGAGATGAAAATCATAGCAAGCTTGAGCAAATATAACTTACCCTTGATCTGATCCAGATTCCTCCTCATAAGCGTGTTCTCAGCCTCCACCCCAGCTGCCAAAACCGAATGATGGATTAGTTCGGCAGAAGAAGATGAAGGAAAATGGAAAAATGCTGGGGAAGAAACTTAGCCCTCTTATCATGATCAGCCAGAAGTGAGTTATGCTTGGCGTGCAGCATCTTGCGAGTGTCCAGGACATGCTGAAACTCAGCGCTCCGGCGGTTGGTGGTCACCTGAAAAGAATACAAAAATACAACTTAGCCTTGTACATATTCGAAGTGTACAAAATCCGGGCCAAGTGGAACTTAACCCGGCTCTAGGTGTGTGCATATTCAAAGTGTACAAAATCCGGGCCAAGTGGAACTTAACCCGGCTCTAGGTGTGTGCATATTCGAAGTGTACAAAATCCGGGCCAAGTGGAACTTAACCCGGCTCTAGGTGTGTGCATATTCGAAGTGTACAAAATCCGGGCCAAGTGGAACTTAACCTGGCTCTAGGTGTGTGCATATTCGAAGTGTACAAAATCCGGGCCAAGTGGAACTTAACCCGGCTCTAGGTGTGTGCATATTCGAAGTGTACAAAATCTGGGCCAAGTGGAACTTAACTCGGCTCTAGGGGTGTGCATATTCAAAGTGTACAAAATTCGGGCCAAGTGGAACTTAACCCGGCTCTAGGTGTGTGCATATTCGAAGTGTACAAAATCCGGGCCAAGTGGAACTTAACCCGGCTCTAGGTGTGTGCATATTCGAAGTGTACAAAATCCGGGCCAAGTGGAACTTAACCCGGCTCTAGGTGTGTGCATATTCGAAGTATACAAAATCCGGGCCAAGTGCAACTTAACCCGGCTCTAGGTGTGTGCATATTCGAAGTTCTCAAGGAGCTACGTTAGTTTTCTAAGGAGCATCCGGCCGAGTAACAAGTTACTCCCCGGAGGCTCGGGGACTAATGGTTATATCATTAATATCTACAACATGCTAAGGAAAAGGGGAAGTAACGTACCTCCATCATCCGACCCGCGAGGTTGATTGCCTTAGCGGCTGTGTTCATTTGAGCAAAAAATTCAGCGGGGCCAAACTTCTCCGGAAGATCGTCGTTGTGGACGAAATCCGCCTTATTCCAATTCATGACGAATTCAATCAGGGTCGGAGGGTATCGCTCACCGCTGGGCATATGGGGCGCCACCAAGCCCTTCGTGTGCACCTCCCTCCTCTCAACCAGGGCAAGAGCCGGGCTGGTGTGCAAAACCATCTGTTGCACATCAGCTGGCTCGACAGGGGCGTCCTTCGGTGCTCGAGGCTTCTTGGAAAGCATGGATGCGAGAGTACGCTGTCCAGCCTCGACGGACGCTGCCCTGGTGGCGCCAGGGGCCTTTTTGCCCTTGGGCTGCTAAGAGGAGGAAGTGGTTGCAGCAGATTTGCCGTTGGGAGCTGCCTGGGTACTTTCTCGCCAAGACTGGAAAGTCTCGGACGAGGCGGAGGAGCTTGGCGCTGCTGCTGTTGCTCTTGGTGTTGTTGTTGTTGCTCTTGCTGCTGGGGTTGGTGCTGGTGCTGGAGTTGGTGCTGGTGCTGCTGCTGGTTTCTTCTTTGGTGGAGGTGCTGAGGTAGCCCCGGTTGTAGCTGGTTGCGGCAAAGCCGAAGTGGTGGATGCCGCTGCCTCAGCTGGGCCTATCTCCCCCGCTCCAAGGTTGCCCCCCTCTTGACGAGGTGGTGTGGAACCCGGAGCAGCCACTGAACCCTCCGGAATAGGGCTCAGCGGGCGCGAGTCGCCACGAGGGGGAGAAGGGCTGAGCCGGAGCGGCGAAGCAATGCTAGATCCACTCTGGGGGACCTCCACCGCGGCCCTGCCGAATGAAACAGTGTCGGATGAGAAACTATAACAATGCAAGAACAAGTGAATGGCAAAGGGAAAAGAGGCTTACGCATTCGAGGTCAGGGGCTCCTTGGGCTTCCAAGCCCTTCGTGCTGGGGCCTTGGTTGCAGGCTTGGAGGCAATCTTGTCCCTGGACTTCTTTCGCCTTTTGGTTGGCTGAGAAGGTCCGGAGGAAGAAGTTGATGCAGCTCCCCGCTTCTTCTTCGGTGCAACCGGAACATGGTCACCCACGGCTAGGGGAGGGTCCTCATGGATCTGCCCACCGGGGTTAGCTGATGCCGGAAAAGCATAAGAAAGGGGGACAGTGTCAAATGCTTCCATCACCTCGACATCTGAGTCATCTTCATCGTCGGGCCAATCTCTAATGGAAGAGAGTTTACCGGTGGGTCGTTTCGTCGCGTCGGTCATTGGGAGGAACATCTCCTGATCTAGCTCTTCCTCGTCCGAGGTCTCCCGGTCAGGCGCCCATTTGAGGGAGGGATCAGGGCCATCCTCGACAGTTTGCTGAAGGAATTGCTAAGGGAGAGAAAAGACAACAGAGTTAAATATACAGCAGCAACCGACATAAGATTTAATTCGGAGAAAGTTTGCGGCACGAAGCTTACCATGGGAGGAAGCCTATCTCGGCAATAGTGCTCAATTCCCCACGTCCACTCAGAGGAGAAGTCCTTGTGGGTGGTGAAGAGGGCCTTGACCCGGCGGTAAATCTTTGTGTTGCTCAGCTCAAAAGACGAGGTACGGTTGGGGTCGTGGCCCCAGCTCATGTGACACACCTTGTGAGTGCGCTTCTGGAGGGGGGAGATCCAGTTGCGGACGAATGTGATCATGGCATCCTCGTTGCACAACCCGAGCTCCTTCAGCTCCGCGAACCTTTTGTTGACCTGGTTGGCCAAGACCGTGGGCTTCTTGGGGATAACGTCCCACAACTCTAGGTTAGGAGGACCCAGAGCATAGGGGCGCAGCCGGATCAGGTCTTCGGTGCCGTCGTTCCGAACATAAAAGAAAGTCCGGGCCCATCCCTTGCAGGATTCCAGCCCGGTAACCCGGGGAAAGACGGATAGCCTCCGGGGAGAGATTGACGCATCCCCGAACTGCGTAAGCTGTTTGTCCTCCGGATCAAGCTGGGTGTTCGGAATCACGTTACGACGAAGGCCGAAGAACCGAATCCATAGCTCTTTTGTGGGCCATAATCCGGCATAGCCTTCGATCGTGGAGGCGAAAGCAGAGAGAGAGGTGATAGCGTTGGCAGGAAGGTGGTGCGGCTGGAGTTTGTAGGTGTTCAACCAATCGTGGAAAAAATCGCTGACTGGCAAACCGAATCCCCGCTGGAAATGTGATAGAAACACCACAAACTCACCCGGATTGGGTGAGGGGGCAAGTTCGGCAGAGGCAAGGCATGCGGTGACGCCTGCGGGGATGCGCCTGGTGCGGTAGAGCCAGTCCAGGTCATCCTGGCAGACCCAGGATCCGGCCCACGCACCGCGGTCCGCCGTCGCAGCGTCTTCCTCCATCTCCTGCTCGGCGATGGCGAGCTCCTCTTCAGTCATCTCGAGTTCGCTGCCCTCACTGGTGCTAGCGGCGGTTGGGGGAAGCGGCCTGGACTGACAGCGACCCGTGGCGGAGGAGGTGCGCAGAGGCGGTGGCGACGCAGATGCATGTGGAAGCAGTGCGGCGGCGGCGCTACTACTCAATCGCGGTGGCGGCAGGGCTGTCGCGGGAGAAAACGAGGAAGAAGAAAGGGCAGAGGGGCGCGGAAATGGGGAAAGGACCCAAGGGGCGCACCCCTCCCCTATTTAACCGCTCCCTCTGCGAGGAAGTGGGATCGCGTTTGCTGGCGGGCCACATCGTGTGGCCGTGTACACACCGGATTGACCAATCAGCATCAGGCCACACGGAAGGTCACAAGGCGTAGCGGACCCCATGACGCGACGCATTGATGCAGTTAACGAGGAGGCAGGCGTGACGTGACGTGCGCACAGTAACTCCTGACAATTACTGCGGCGGTTACTGTGGCTGGCCCTTAAAATGAGGCGATGTGATGATTAGCCTCCACGTGGGGAAGCGTACGAGAGAAGGAGGAAAAACCCAGATGAAGGTGTGGTAACCCGGCCAGCAAGTGAAAACTTGGAATGTGCCAAGGGAAAGTAAATCCATAGAATCCGAGAAAAGGAGGTAACTCGGAAATAAAACCTAGAGCTTAGTGAAGTTGAACCTGCTATGGCCTTAGCGGCCAATGCAGCTAAGACCGCACCAGCTTCGGGGACTAATGTTGGGGGGATACCCCCGGATAGGGTCACGCCGGGGTATAAAGGCCGAGTTAGCCGAGGTACGGCAAGGCCAAAGCGAATGCTGGCCGAGTCGCCTCAAGGTAGGACGAATCTCGGGGTAACCCGGACCAGGGGATGTCCACCTAACAGGGTCTCAACCGACTTAAGCCGTAAGTCGGATGGATGAATCTAGCTTGTATGCAGGAATAGGTGTGGCCGGATCAACCACGATCCGGGTCATGTCAAGCTTCTAGGAGAAGGAAGGTATCTTGCTGGTCAAAAGTAGCCCCGGTACGCACGGCATGAGCGAAGCGAACAGAGGCAGGACCACCGAGGCGTGGCCGACAGAGGTGACGACGCCAATGTCGGCTGACGCAGGCGCCGCAGAGGCTCACGTAGCCTCTACATGGGTGACGCGGGGAAAAGCGACCCGGTCGGCTTACTATTTTGGGAGGAGGCATATTCCAGGGAATATGCCTCCATGTATGCCCTAAGTAGAGACCTAGCCACCCCTATATAAGGAGGGCTAGGGCCTCTGTAGAAGGGGTTGGTCTGGAACGGGTCGAGTCTTACTCGGTTGATATCTATTGGCTAGTTTTTACTTGGTTCCTGAGGGCTATTTAGCGGTGAGAGTAAGAGAGTTCCTTCTTCCTCCTCTCTTCAATACAGCTCTAGGAGCACTTGTAAACCTTGGAAGTGAATCAATATAAACCTTCTGTGTGTGGAATCACCTCACTATCCCTCCTTGGATTCCCCTAGTGCATTTAGTCCCCACCATTAGCCTATCCATGGCATCTGCCGTGACACCACCATGACAGAGGGACTAGGGATATCCATGTGACCCCTATGCATTCATGATGACAATGTCGTTTGAACCGTCTAAATGTAGCATCCTCTTCCTTTTGTTTCTCAATACAACTTGTCAAAGATCCGATCAATGGTATCCCATACCTTGTTCAATCTCGTTCACAACAAGTCATGTTTTCTTGTTACTGTGATATTACATCCCCGTGACCTAGTCACATGTTGCAACATTTATAGATGTAATCTCACCAAGTCGGCCATATGTATCTTTACCCGTCATGTGGGCGAACAAATCCCGGTCTTGCAGTCACATGTCATCTACTGTTCCTTCGGAATACCCAACGTACACCTTTATAGCCACCGCATTACCAGATGACGTTTGATGCAGTCTAAGCAGCCTAGAGAAACCGTGGGTAATATGAGCTCACGGTCTAAGGAGAAGGAGTCTAGGTATAGTTGTTGCAACAATGAACTAGATGACTTGATCGTGTTGCAGTCCTTAAAGGAATGTCCAACCACATCATTCCCTAATGATATGATCTCGTTGTCAGTCGGCATAAATGCCCATGATCTTGAAACCTAGATCATCTTCGTGACCAACGAACTAGTATGAATAGAGGCTACTAGGGACTTGGTTGTTTCATACCACACCTGTACCAATGTTTCTACTTGGCATAGTTCTAGCACAATATGAAACTATTATAAACTAATTGAGATATGATAATAAAAACCTATTTATTATTTGCCTCTAGGGCATATCTCCTTCACTTCCAGTGTTGATAGCAGACTGTGTGTTTGCTGCACACTCACGCGCCTATCATGTTGTCACTCCAGATCTGACCTGGAGCCGAATCCACGTCGGGGGGAGGGGGCCTACAATTGGCTCATCAGTGGGGTCGTACTATTTGAAGGAGAATGAAAGACGGCCAAACGCAGCATTCTGGTTCGTTCCAATGACACCACCAGCTCCAGGGACCTAGTGCTCATACTAGCAGATCCGATGAACCATTTGTCTTTATCTTTATCATTAGTTACGCTTATGTGTGTAAAGACTAAGCTGTGCTTATTTGTGTAAGACTAAGTTAGGCCTAACTGCGTAATATTCAGTGAAGCCCCGCTTTTCTTTCCACGCCCATAACAATAGAATTGCAACATAGAACATACAAATGTAATGTGCATACCAGGCATTTTTGCTCAGGATAACAACCACCTCAAGCAAATGATACATCGTGTATGCATTTGAACGCATCACTAGAATGTGCCACCTATTGATGATTGATGACATGGATCTAGCTTTTCTACGCTTATTTGCATTGAATCGCTCATTCATTTGTTCACATATTTTTTGGCAATGGCTGATGAACTCCACTCTCTTGGTAACCTGCTTCGTCAGCGAGCACTTGTTGATGCAATGCAAAGTACAGAACATGGTCGCCATCGTCATTCCATTTAGGTTCTCTATGTTTCGTCATCACAGAGCTACTAATTTCAAATGAAAATCTAGTAAACAATATATGTGTACATTGTTAGAGTATGCTACGGCCACGGTACATACATGTTTTTCTACAATCACAAGAAGAAAACTTGATGCATTTTCACCTTGTTGGCATTATGCCAAACTGGGTGGATGTGGCTTTGGGGTTCGGAGAGGAAGGCGTCATGGCTGGTGCGTGTGCGACCATGGCGACGACGAGCTCGGATTCTCGATGAGATCAACAGGACTGAGCATGGTCAGCATGGTGACAGATCTCACCCAGGAATGAATTCCCGTCCCCACGCCGTGCCAATGGTGCAGTCATGGTGAGGGCGAGCTCCGATTCGCGATGGGGAGGAGAACGGGCCGAGTAGGTTTGTCCAAGTCCTAGATCCACGACATAGCCGCGACCACAGATTGCCGCCCCGGAGGAAGAAGAAGACGCGTAAAGGATCATGCGCCAACATTGCAAGCCTACATGGCAGCGACGACGGTAGCGACATAACGGCAAAAGCTGACAGGGGCCCCAACTTGACAGCTTAACTCCTGCTCGTCCTCGAGTAGGTAAGTGATAAAAAGAAAGAATAATTTTTGAGGTGACATGCACCATTAAAGACTTGATCAAAGTATTTGTAAAAAATTCAAAGTTGGGATCATCGTACTTCAATCATAACATGAAAGACAAGGTTCTAGCAATAAGACAAAGAAACTATGATGCAACATGAAAAGGCACAAACAAAAGATTCATGAATAACAATGCTTTGCAAGACGTTTGTTTGTTTCACATAAAGAAAACATAGCATAGAAGTATTCAGCTTGTCCCTCAATAGAGTAGCAAATATAAATGCATAGGGCACCTTCAAAGTTCATAAGAGTGACTAGATACAATTAGTTTAAAACAAGCAATAACAAGTTATGCATCAATCAACTAGTCTTGGGACAATGCACATAGAACTAAGAATTGCCACTATGCTCTCAAAGTAGGTGCATAAAGGTAGAAGGTGGAGACTCAATGTAATGGTGGAAGAAAGGCCTTCATAGAAGGAAGTAGGGATTCAAGTCTCATAAAGAGCTTCCAAAAATTATGGTACTTATAGCTTTCAGCTATCATTGCCCCTATCATAAGCATCTTGAAGTGATTAAGGTTAAAGTGAACAAACTATGGTGTACATGCTTGACGAAGTATAACTCAGAAATCTCATGTCCCTTATATACGAGGGTCGCTCCTCATGCTACTCAAGCTTAGTCACCGGTAAGTTCTTGTCATTATAAGTACATGTGTATCATAGAGATCCGCCAACGGGGTACCCCTTGCCCGATGATACGGAAGAATCCCCATATCAAAATGACAAGGCAAGCAGACAACGAGCATCTCAGCATTCTTCTTATTTACCATGGGAATATGGTGTTTTTTTATCTCTTTCCTCTTTTCATAGTATCTCTTTTTTTCTCTTTTCTCTTTTTTTCTCAATATAGGACTCTTTTTTTATAATAAGAATGCTTCATAGACAGCTCATTATGGTTACGCTGCAGGTTTCCACCATGTCAGCATGGATTAGACCAGCGGCCCAGGCGTTTCTCTAACACATATACATAACTCCATGGACTTACAAGCTCCCCTTTCATTTCACACCGACGACATCCATATACAAAAGAGCATGATATCAACTAGGTACAAGTACCAAGTGCAATGTAGAAAGCGTTCCCCATGAAAGCATGGTTCTGCTAATTCCCAACAAATAAGTGCAAGCATATACAACATAGACGACACAATGGTTCAAGTTTATTAAGGGCAAGAAAAGTAAAGTGTGCCATCAAGTTCGTGAGAGCTTTAATCACTAGTTTTCTCATAACAAGTTTAATTTGGAACGTAAACAAAAGCATGAATATACTTGGAATAGCATAAGCTAGTAGGTAGGTATGGTGGACTCTTTGGAATAACTTGGTCTAGGGAGTTGGATGCATGAGTGGAACTCATACTTGGTTCTGGAGGCTAGCAAAAGACTGGGAGCGACAAACTAAGAGAGCAATAATGGCCATAATCATGCAGAGCGACAAAACATCATTGATCAAAGCATAAAGTGATACTACAAGTTGAAAACTAAAGGATCATAAAGGCTATGGTGACTTGAGATAGTCATAACATGGTGTGAGCATGCGCCAAGTCAACCCAAATAAAGCATCAAAGGAGAATACCACTATACTATGCTTTAATATGCTAAAACAACGCATGATTCATCCAAGGCACATTAAGCAATCTCAATTGTTTATAACAAGTAATGCTACAGCAAATAATACTAAGCATAAAGCCAAGACAATATCAAGCATGGCATGACAAAGCATAGCCACAGTCAAAAACAAGCTCTTTTTACCACATAAGCATGAACTTTCCTACTCTTTTCCAAACCAAACCAAACTATTTGCAAACCAATGTATCAAAGAGGGGGTCCAACCAATTTATTTAGAAAACTAAGCAAACCAAAGCAAACGAAAAACCAAAACAAAAACGAAAAGGAAGACGCTCCAAGAAAAAAACACAACTGTGCATGAAACAATAAAAATGAAGCGTTTGGAAGAAACCTGAGATTTTTATTGATGAAGAAGGGGATGCCTTGGGCATCCCCAAGCTTTGACACTTGTACTTCTTGGATATTTCTTGGGGTGACATGTGTGGCGTCCCCAAGCTTGAGCTTTAGTCCATCCTTCATCTCATTACTCATTCCTTCCATACATCTGAAATTTGTCCTTCATACAAAACTTCACACAATCTTTATTTGCAACATTAGTGCACTCAAGATAAATAAGTCTTAAGGTTCAGTTCTAACACCAAATAAACTTCCATTAGAACACTAGATACTGTAGCACTTCCCTCAAAAAGCTCAATTCCCCAAAAGAACTCAAGAAGGAGCCAACAAGAAGCAAATGCAGAAATCTGTCAAAACAGACCAGTAGGTAAAGACGATTTTTTTCGAAGACCTTCTGTTGGTAAAATCAAAAAGTGTTGAACTAACGAAAGTTAGATAACAACATGGGGCAGAATAAAAAAATGCACGCCTCAAAAAGAGGTCCAGAGATTTTACACGAATTTTTATGGTGAAGCACAAAAATCTGTTTCAGGACATCAACTTTCCTAATCATTACTTCTCTCTCATTAGAGGTTACTCTTGGCACAAAAAGAAAATAAAAAGGATAAGGAGAGGTTATTACAGAGGTAATAACTTCCAAGACTCATCTAAAACTTTTGGGTTATCTCCCAATAAGTACTTTTTTAACGCCTTTAAGTTAGGCATAAGAAGCAAGAAAAGGAATCAAGTGTTCTCAAATGAAGAAGCATTAAAACCAAATTTCTTGCCCTTACCTCTCTTATTTTTATTCTTAACCTTGCGGAAAATATGATTGTTTGGTGGAGAAGAAAGGTCCATGGTCCCTTTTCCCACATCTATTATTGCTCCAAGGAGTTCTAATAGGGACCTTCCAAGTGTAATTTGTCCTTTTCCTGCACATTCAATAACAAGATAATCAGTAGAAATCATTTTCCCAAGGATATTTGTAAACACTCCTTCAGCTATTCCAAGAGGTAATATGGTAGTATTATTATCAAGATATATTTATTTTCCTCCTTCAGTAAGCCCCCAAGTATTTAGAGATTTATAAATATCTTTGGGCATAAGGCAAAATTTAGACATGATATCACAGCGAGCTTGAAAAGCTTCAGTGTTTATCTCAATATTTACTGTAGGAAGCCACTTTGATGGTTCAGAATTTATTAGAACATAATTTTGATGCTCCCTAAGTGTATTATAGCAATTTACTAAGCTAGTAGTGCTAGTCTCAAGAGTGTTCAACCTAGCAAATATTTTTGCAAAAGAAATATCAGTTTGGCTAGGCATGTTGTAAGTGAGGATCAATTTCTTTACAGCATTAATAGCATCATCCTCATTACATTGGAGGAAATCTCCTCCCACAATAGCATCTAAAGCATATCTATAGCAAAGAGCAATCCCAAGGTAAAAACTGCTAAGGAACAAGCTTTGAGTCATTTTAGGCTCAGTTTTTTCATGTAGATCAGAGATTCTAGACCAAGCTTCTTTAAAACTTTCCTCAATTCCTTGTTTAAAAGTGAAAATCATTTCCTCAGGTGACATAGTGACTGGAGCAAGGCTAGACATAGTGGCAACTTAAGAAAGGAACTAATTTTTTTGTGTTTTTGGAATAAGAAAGCAAATAAGTAAAACTAAATTTTTTTGGGGGGTTTTGAAAAAGAAACAAGCAAACAAAGCAAAAATAAACAAAGCAAAACAAAAATAACAAAGTAAAGAGATTGGTTATGAGGGACTCCCCTTGTGAAGATGTCCTTGACTCCCCGGCAACGGCGCCAGAAAAATGCTTGATGGCTCTGAGTATGGTGCCCAGATAAATGCTGGAGCAATGATGATGTAGAGCTCGTTGGGAACCCCAAGAGGAAGGTATGATGAGCACAGCAGCAAGTTTCCCTCAGTTATGAAACCAAGGTTTAATCGAACCAGTAGGAGCAAGGAAACACCCCAAAGGTGTTACTAGCTGAGCTTTGGCAGGGCGCACTACCGGTGCTAGTAGCAACGTGGACACCTGCACAACACAACCACAGAACTTTGTCCCCAACTTGCGATGAGGTTGTCAATCTCACCGTGTTTCGCGGAAAACAAAGGATTAAACGTATCGAATGGAAAGAAGTAATAGTTTGCAGAAAGTAAACACAAAGCAGTAAAAGATTGTAGATTGTATGTAAAAGACAAGGACCGGGATCCATAGTTCACTAGAGGTGGCTCTCCTTAAGATAGATAACATGCTGGGTGAACAAATTACAGCGGGGCAATTGACAAACATCGAGAAAGCAATACATGCATATAATAATCATCTTGACTCCTTTGAGACTTGATTGGGCATTACAACATTATACATAGACCGCCATCCAACTGCATCTATGACTAATAATCCACCTTCAGGTTATCATCCAAACCCCCTCTAGTATTAAGTTGCAAGCAACAGATTATTGCTTTATGAATTACGTGTAACATAAACAATACGATTGTTCTATGAACAAAGGATTGTTGTTTTCTCCCTAGTAGCAACAGCACTTCTAGTACCTTAGAGATTTCTGTCACTTCCCCAGATTACCAGAGGCATGAACGCACTATCGAGCATAAATACTAACTCTTGGAGTTGCTAGCATCTACTTGGCCAAGATAGCTACTAACAACGGAAAGCATGCAAGGTCACAAATAACAAAGACATGATAGAATCAATAATCAATCTGAAATAGCATCTCAATATCCATCGGATCCCCGCAAACACAACACGCAGAATTACAAATAGATGATCTTGATCATGAACGGAGCTCACAATATCTAAACATGAAAGCACAAAGGAGGAGAACCAGCCATCTAGCTACTACATGGACCTGTAGTCCAGAGATGAACTACTCACGCATCACACCGGAGGCTTGCATGATGATGAAGAAGGCCTCCAGGGTGAATTTCCCTCTCCGGCAGGGTGCCGGGAAGAGCTTCAGATCCCTCCCGGTCTAGGGATGGAGATGACGGCGGCTACAGACTCTTTCATGGATTTTGATTGGGTGCTTAGGGTTTTGGTATCGGAGGCAATATATAGGCGGCAGGAGAAGCCGAGGGGGTGCTGGGGTTGGCCAGACCACCCCTGGTGCGGGCCAGGCCTGGCCACGTGGCCAGGTAGTGTGGTCGGGCCCTAGCCCCTCTCTGTCTCCTATTCTAGCTCCAGATGTTTTCCGGTAAAATAGTGACTCTGGCTTTTATCTCATCCGATTTCAAGAATATTCATTTTCTGACTTCCTGGAACCAAAAACAGCACAAAACATGCAGCTGGCACTGTGGCTCTTGTTAATAGGTTAGTCCAAGAAATCATATGAAAAGTACTCCAAAGTGTGGACAAAACACAAGAAAGTAGATAAAACCAAGCATGGGACATCAAAAATTATAGATACATTTGCAATGTATCAACATCCCCAAGCTTAACTCCTGCTCGTCCTCGAGTAGGTAAGTGATAAAAAGAAAGAATAATTTTTTAGGTGACATGCACCATCATAAACTTGATCAAAGTATTTGTAAAACATTCAGAGCTGGGATCATAGTACTTCAATCATAACATGAAAGACAAAGTTCTAGCAATAAGACAAAGAAACTATGATGCAACATGAAAAGGCACAAAAAAAGATTCATGAATAACACTGCTTTGTAAGACGTTTGTTTGTTTCACATAAAGAAAACATAGCATAATAGTATTCAGCTTGTCCCTCATAGAGTAGCGAATATAAATGCATAGGACACCTTCAAAGTTCATAAGAGTTGACTAGATACAAATAGTTTAAAACAAGCAATATCAAGGTATGCATCAATCAACAAGTCTTGGGACAATGTACATAGAACTAAGAATGGCCACTATGCTCTCAAAGTAAGTGCATAAAGATAGAAGGTGGAGACACAATGTATAAGTGGAAGAAAGGCCTTCATAGAAGGAAGCAGAGATTCAAGTTTCATAAAGAGTTTCCAAAAATTATGGTACTTATAGCTTTCAGCTCTCATTGCCCCTATCATAAGCATCTTGAAGGTGATTACGGTTAAAGTGACACAACTAAGAGGATATGCTTGACAAGTTATAAACCGAAGTCTCATGCCCCTTACTTACGAAGACCAAACCTCGGGCTACTCAACTTTAGTCACAAGTAAGCTATTGTCATTGTAAGTACATATGTATCATAAAAAACTGCCAACGGGGAACCCCTTGCACATGATACAAGAGCTATCCCATAATCAAAATGACAAGGCAAGCAGACAATGAGCATCTCAGCGATCTTTTTATTTGCTATTTGCATAGGTTTTTATTGAGGATGCTTCATAGAGTGCTCATTATGGTGATGCTGCAAGTTTCCACCATGATTAGGCATGTCTTAGGCTAGCGGCCCAGGCATTTCTCTAACACACATACAAACTCCATGATCTTACAAGTTCCACTTTTATTTCACACCGCCAGGATCCATAAGCAAAAGAACATGATATCAACAGGGTACAAAGTACAGGTGCAATGTTGAAAGCATTCCCCATGATACATGGTTCTGCTAACTTCAACTTATAAAGCGCAAGCATATACGCAACAAAGAAGGACCCAATGATTCAAGTTTATTAAGTGCGAGAAAATTAAAGTGTGCCTTCAAGTTCGTGAGAGCTTTAATCACTAGTTTTCTCATAACAAGTTTAATTTGGAAGGTAAACAAAAACATGAATATACTTGGAATAGCATATGCTATTAGGTAGGTATGGTGGACTCTTTGGAATAACTTGGTTTAGAGAGTTGGATGCATGAGTGGAACTCATACTTGGTTGCGGAGGCTAGCAAAAGACTGGGAGCGACAAACTAAGAGAGCAATAATGGCCATAATCATGCAGAGCGACAAAACATCATTGATAAAAGCATAAAGTGATACTACAAGTTGAAAACTAAAGAATAATAAAGGATATGGTGACTTGGGATAGTCATAACATGGTGTGAGCATGCGCCAAGTCAAACCAAATAAAGCATCAAAGTAGAATACCAATATACTATGCTTTAATATGCTAAAACAACGAATGATTCATCCAAGGCACATTAAGCAATCTCAATTGTTTATAACAAGTCATGCTACAACAAAGAATACTAAGCATAAATCCAAAACAATATCAAGCATGGCATGACAAAGCATAGGCCACAGTCAAAAACAAGCTCTCTTTACCACTTAAGCATGAGCTTTCCTACTCTTTTCCAAACCAAACCAAACTATTTGAAAACCAATGTATGAAAGAGGGGGTCCAACCAATTTATTTAGAAAACTAAGAAAACAAAGCAAACGAAAAACCAAAACAATAACGAAAAGGAAGACGCTCCAAGAACAACACAACTGTGCATGAAACAATAAAAATGAAGCGTTTGGAAGAAACCTGGGATTTTTATTGATGAAGAAGGGGATGCTTTGGGCATCCCCAAGCTTTGACGCTTGTACTTCTTGGTTATTTCTTGGGGTGACACACATGGCATCCCCAAGCTTGAGCTTTAGTCCATCCTTCATCTCATTACTCATTCCTTCCATACACCTGAAATTTTCCTTCATACAAAACTTCACACAATCTTTATTAGCAACATTAGTGCACTCAAGATAATAAGTCTTTACGTTCAGTTCTAACACCAATAAAACTTCCATTAAAACACAAGATACTTTAGCACTTCCCTAAAAAAGCTCAATTCCCCAAAAGAACTCAAAAGGAACCAACAAGAAGCAAATGTAGAAAATGGCAGAAATCTGTCAAAATAGACCAGCAGGTAAATACGAATTTTTTCGAAGATCTTCTGTTGCTCAAATAAAAAAGTGTTGTACTAACGAAAGTTAGATAACAACCTGGGGCAGAAGCACAAAAATTCACGCCTCAAAAGGACGTACAGAGATTTTACAAGAATTTGTACGGTGAAGCACATAAATCTGTTTCGGGGCAGCAACTTTCCCAATCATTACTTCTCTCTCATTAGAGGTTACTCTTGGCACAAAAAACAAATAAAAGGATAAGGAGCGGTTATTAATGAAGTAATAACTTCCAAGACTCATCTAAAACTTTTGGGTTATCTCCCAATAAGTACTTTTCTTTAAAGCCTTTAAGTTAGGCATAAGAAGCAAGAAAAAGAATCAAGTGTTCTCAAATGAAAAAGCATTAACAACAATTTTGTTTAAATAGGAGAGGCAAAAGAAATCTTTCCTCTCTTCTTAGGGAAGTGTTCTATACCTTTATTGAGTGAGAGTTGATATTTAATGGTTTCATATCAATAATGGCGCCAACAGTTCTAAGAAAAGGTCTTCCCAAAGTAATAGGACAAGAAGCATTGCATTCAACATCCAAAACATAGAAATCAACGGGGACATAGGCATTGTTAACCATAATAATAACATCATTAATACTCCCCATGAGTTTATTTTTAGCATTATCATCAAGTGGGACATTCAAATAACAATCTTCAAGTGGAGGCAAATCAAGCATATCATAAATCCTTCTAGGCATAATAGAAACACTACTATCAAGATCACATAAAGCTTTGAAATCAAAATCATTCCCCTTCATATTAATGATGGGTTCCCAACCATCTTCTTGTTTTATAGGAATAGAAGCTTTATGTTTCATCTTTTCTTCTTTAATCTTTATGAGAGCATTAGTAATGTGTTTTGTAAAGGCCATTGATGTCTACGTACTTCTATTCTCTTAGACAGTTGTTGGGCCTCCAAGTGTAGAGGTTTGTAGAACAGCAGCAAGTTTTCCCTTAAGTGGATCACCCAAGGTTTATCGAAATCAGGGAGGAAGTGGTCAAAGGTATTCCCTCTCAAGAAATCTTGCAATCAAGATACAAGAAGTCTCTTTTGTCCCCAACACACCGAATACACTTGTCAGGTGTATATGTGCACTAGTTTGGCGAAGAGATAGTGAAATACAAGTGGTATGGATAATTATAAGTGGTAATGGTGATACAAAATATCTTGATGGCGTGGAAAAGACTAAAGGCAAACTGAAATAAAGATGGAAGAAAGCAAACATGTAACAGATCTAATAGCAAATGATGTTTCAGTGCTTAGAAACAAGGCCTAGGGATCATACTTTCACTAGTGAACACTCTCATATAAATATCTTCTCTTCATGATACTACTCTTAACTACTCTCCGGTTGGACACTCTAATCGATGGTTCCAACAAACACCACAAAGTAAGTCTTTCCCATCTAGAAAACCCCACATTGTCACCGTGAGCACTAGATGGTTCCAACAAACACCACAATTTCATAAAGACATCCAACTCCAAATATAACTCATAACAAGTATTTGTAATCTCTAGCCTAAGTGCCACCATGGTGTGCACGCTGTCACTTTCACACACATGGGGAGAGCAGAGATCTATTAAAGCACTTGAGTAGCAAGGTAGATCTACTTGATTACAAAGCTCATGATCACAATATGATCATGCATAGAAAGAGAGATGAACACATAGCTACCGGTAGAACCCTTAGCCTCGAGAGAGAACTACTCCCTCCTCATCATGGGAATCAGCAATGGTGATGGAGATGGTGGTGCAGATCGATGAAGATGGCTCCGGGGGCACTTCCCTGTCCCGGAAGGGTGCCGGAACAGAGACTTTTTGTCCCCTGAATCTCCCCTTCGGTGGCGGCGGCGCTGTAGAACTTTTTGTGGATTTTTGATTGACGATCTAGGGTTTTGGTATCGGGAGGCTCTTATAGGCGAAGGAGACAAGGTCGGTGGCCGGCCAGGGGGGCCCACACCTGGGGGTGTGGCTAGGCCCTGGCCCTCCTCCGTCTCGTATTCTGGCTCTGTGAGTCTTCCGGTAAAATAGGAACTTTGGCTTTTGTCCCGTCTAATTCTGAGAATATTCATTTTCTGACTTTCTTGGAACCAAAAACAGCAAAAAACAGGCAACTGGCACTGTGGCATCTTGTTAATAGGTTAGTCCAAGAAATCATATGAAAAGTACTCCAAAGTGTGGACAAAACATAAGAAAGTAGATAAAACCAAGCATGGAACATCAAAAATTATAGATACATTTGCAATGTATCAACATCCCCAAGCTTAACTCCGGCTCGTCCTCGAGTAGGTAAGTGATAAAAAGAAAGAATATTTTTTTAGGTGACATGCACCATCATAAACTTGATCAAAGTATTTGTATTCAAAGCTGGGATCATAGTACTTCAATCATAACATGAAAGACAAGGTTCTAGCAATAAGACAAAGAAACTATGATGCAACATGAAAAGGCACAAACAAAAGATTCATGAATAACAGTGCTTTGCAAGACGTTTGTTTGTTTCACATAAAGAAAACATAGCATAATAGCATTCAGCTGGTCCCTCATAGAGTAGCAAATATAAATGCATAGGACACCTTCAAAGTTCATAAGAGTGACTAGATACAAATAGTTTAAAGCAAGCAATATCAAGTTATGCATCAATCAACTAGTCTTGGGACAATGCACATAGAACTAAGAATGGCCACTATCCTATCAAAGTAGGTGCATAAAGGAAGAAGGTGGAGACTCAATATAATGGTGGAAGAAATGCCTTCATAGAAGGAAGCGGGGATTCAAGTCTCATAAAGAGCTTCCAAAAATTATGGTACTTATAGCTTTCAGCTCTCATTGCTTCTATCATAAGCATCTTGAAGGTGATTAAGGTTAAAGTGACACAACTAAGAGGATATGCTTGACAAGTTATAAACCGAAATCTCATCCCCTTACTTATGAAGACCGAACCTCATGCTACTCAACTTTAGTCACAAGTAAGCTCTTGTCCTTGTAAGTACATATGTATCATAAAGAACTGCCAACGGTGTGGGGCCCCCGGATTAATCCTCTGAGAATCCCTGTTATGTATACAACCACGATCCCATGATCAGTTAGTCGTGGCACATAACCGACAAGTATCAAAGTAATACTTCCAATAATGTACCGAAATACAAGACTTACAGGAATGCCCTTATGGCTACATCAATAATCAGCAGCGGAACTTTATCAAGCGTCGAGCCGAGCCATGCCTTAACCTACAGGCAACTGACTGGGAAAACGTCCTAGCTCGCATAGTCGCCATCCTCGTCTTCTCCTTGAGATCTGGCCAAGTTAATAGCCAGGGACAATGCTAGTGAGTACTTTGAATGTACTCGCAAACCACCTTAAGATATAAATTATAATAACAAGAGGATATGCATTTTGGCTGTGGTAGTAGGAGGGCTCCAAGAGAGGTTCTTTTCTCAAATAGTTTCTCTGGTAGATATAGCATCTATCTATCTTTGTTGAAAACTTTTGTAAACATTTTGGAAACCTTTTTGAAAAGTTTTGGAAAACATTAGGACTAGGTCACCCATTTATTCCTGTTTTCAGGTCTTCCCAAGACCAAACTCCTTCCATACCTCTCTAACCATCCCATGGTCAAAGCAGGTATCCTTCCCGACCATACCATGGTCAAAACATTTCCAAAACCATTTCTTTTCTGAAATCCTTTCTGAAATCAAAACCAGCACCACTCTACAGCAACCTTCCCAACCGTCCATGACCGCGGACGCGGCTATTTGAATAGATTTACACTCTGCAGAGGTTGTACACTTTACCCACACCATCCGGGTACACTACCCTGATCTTCACCGATCGTGGGTCGAGTAACCAATCAAGACTCTCCGGATGCCCACTCCAATATAAGTGCCTACCCTATGAGTGTTAATCCCCTCAACACCGGGACGTCGGGCGAGGACCAACCGGAGCGCTTATTGCACGTCCCACGTGCACGCTTTCAATGAGGGGCTCATAGTAACGCGTGGAGGCCTGCCGACCCTTCATTCCTTCTCCAGGTCAATGGACCTATATCGGAGAAGGCCCACCCTCCAGGGATCCCCGATCCCCTGTAGTAGTTGCGAGGCAGCTTATACCAGAACAGACAAACATCAAATCCAGCCCTGTCCCATTCCAGAGTAATGTGGTTGCACAGGCTTAATTGTTCTAGCAGAACTGCAGAGAACCAGGTGCGTTTTCGTAAACCTTTTTCCTCCGGTTTCCCTTTAGCATTTTGTAAAACAAAACCTTTTTCTTTCTCAACATCTCTTGGGAGGTCCCACCTCACCAAGGTTTTATCATAAAACAGTTGGTAAAACTTTTTCCGGGGTCTTCCCATCCTCTAGCTTTTGCTTCGGCTAAATCGGGGTCTCCAAAGGGGTATGGTGGATATGCACCATCTATTTTACTAGGGTCAGGTAGGTCTCACAAAGGGGGCTGTACTTAATAGTACAAAGGTATAATGGTTCGGAGGAGCCAAACCACTACCATATATACATATACGTCAACATAAAGTAAAACAATGCAGTTTTCATAAAACAATAAGTAAAACATGCATAAGTAAAACAATAGGACGAGCAAGAAGGTGGCTTGCCTGAGATCATTAATATGGCATAATTGTCCATGGACTTCTTCTTTAGATAACCAAGAATACCCATACCAATAATAAATACCACTTCTTCTGCTCTTCGATTTCATCGCAACTATCGTCGTCAATACAGCACATGAAAGCAAACCAAGCCACAATCAATACAAGGCATACAAGCACAAATACAATGCAGCAAGAAATTGAATAATACCTAATTAAGATTCAGATGGTTTGAGGGGGATTTGATTTAGGAGATGGACATTTGCTTGGAAGCAGGGATGAATACCCCTTAGGATTTATAGTCTATAAACTACCTAAGAGATGGATTTTTGGACAAGACCATATTCTGTATGGTACTATTGTAAAAACATGATACCAACAGATAGGTACTGATAAGATGAAGCCAACAAAAGTGGTTTCACTATTTTATCACTTACAAAAGATTTATAGTGATTTTTATAGTGAATAAGACTCTAGTTTTAGGAAATAATTCACCAGAAAAGTTCTGGAGATCCAAAAATTATTTCCTTGGACGGTTCAGTAGGGTTTGATGTACTTGTTCACTGAGAGTTGGAATCAGGTCAAGAAAAGTACCATAATGCCCTTAGGAAACTCCCAAAGGCAGTTCTGCACCCAACTTGTCTTTTTCACCAGTTTAAATCTACAGTAGATTTTGATTTGATTCCAAGGACACATGGTAGGTACATCCAATACCTTTCTGTAGAAATTGGAATCAACAGTTTTGGATTAGCAGAACTACTGTAGTGAATTAATAGGTGAATAAACAATGCACAGAATAGTTTAATTCACAGAAAAACATCCAAGGCTCAATAAATCATGAGCTCCTGGATTTGGGTATGCCTTAGTGTACCACATCAGAGAGAGTTGGAATTGGGTCACTAACTTTGTTGGTTTGACCTAGAGAAATTCCTAAAAGCAGATTAGACCTGTTTTTGTTATTTTTACTAAAGACAATCTATTGTTCACCTTGGTATGGAACCAAGTCCATGAAATAGGTACATGTAATACCTACCAGGGGCACTTGGGTTTACCCCATTTGGAGTTGTGAAACTCACAGGGGGAGTTTAGGAGGGTTTTGGATACCTTCTAGATATGGATTTAATATAAAGAATCTATATATATTCTGGGTTATCCAAAGGTACTGAGTGTTAAAGAAAACATAGATGTACCTAGGAAAATTTAGATCTGGGCACTTTGTGTTGATTTCCATTTTTAAAAAGATTTAAACCAAAAAGGCAGAACAGAGCTGGTGGAAAAATATTAAAAAGGAACAGGGAGCTAGGCTGGTTTTCCAGGGGGGACTTGGGCCGCAGCTGAGGATTCGGCCCAGCAGGGCTCGCTGGCACAGGCGGGAGGCAGGGTTTAAACCCGCGTGGCGGGGCCTGTTAGTCAGCGACCGCGGCGGCCGAAGCGGTATCGGATCCCCTGGGCCGTAGGATTAGATGGGGGATCGACGGTCGACAACCGTCGTCCTTCTCCCGACGGCGGCAGCGGGACAAAACCCTAGGGGAGGGCCAGAAGGGCGCGGTGTTGCTCACATGAGCGCCTGCCGGCAGCGGGGAAGGCGGGGAGGCGACGCAGTGCACCGCGGCGAAGCCAACGAGGGGCGGGAAGACGGGGTTCTATGTTGGGAGCTAGCTCGCACGAGGGCGCCCGAGAGCGGTCTCGTCGGAGCTCGATGGCGGCGACGGTAGGAATGGCCCTAGGACAAAATAAGAACATGGTCAGGTAGAGGAGAACTAGGAGATCTCAGGACGATGGCATGCAGAGGGGAGGGAGCTAGCGGGAGAGTACCAGGAGAAAATCTTGGTCACGGCCGAGAGTCAGAGTTCTCCTTCTCCCGCGGCATGCAGAGGCATGGGCTCGGTGAGGGAGCCTTTGGTGATCTTCAGGAGGGCTTGGAGGTGAGCTAAGGCATTGGGGGAGGTCAGGGTCGACTGCATGTCTGCAAACAAGGGGGAGCCCGAGAGGACTTGCTCCTCTTCTCCATGGTGATGGGGAGCTCGGGTGTCAGGTCGGGAGCTTGGGGATGGTAGGTGAGAGGTGAGGGAGGCAAATGAGGGGGAGGGGAGAGCTGTAGTGGCCTCTAGCACTATATACCGAGGGGGGAGGTTTTTGATGGACTTGGTCCATGGAGCTTGTGGAGGAGGGAGGTGAAACGAGGGGAGGGTTTTCTGTGGGTGGTGGAGGGGTGGTTCTGGTCGTGTGTAGGTCAGAGAGGAGCAGGGGCAGCTGTTGCAAAGCTTTGAGGGCAACGAAAAAGATGGGTTGGCTTGTGTCTCCATCATGGACAAGCACTAGAGACAAGAGGTGTAAGTTGCTACAGTGTTGCTACAATGTGTGCATGACCAGGGGAGGTGGAGTTGCTGTGGTGCATTACTTTGCACGATTGGTGGTGGTTTTATATTGATTTAGCTCAAAACTAGCTAGGTTTGTCAAATTGAGTAAATATATGCTTGTGAAGGAAGTTCAAAGTTTTGCATAGGACAAGGAGGGAAAATGGTACTGGTATATAGATGAGGTCAAGATATACTTCCAGGATTTATTTGGGATTTTTTAGAGGATTTAAAGTCCATTAAATCCATTTATTCAAAAACTACAGAAGTAGTTTCTAGAGGATCATTTGATAAAATTACATTGGATAAGTGGAGTCTTTGATTTGAGGTGGTCCCAAATAGGTATACACACTTAGGGGGATTTTCTCAAGATTTATTGGGGCTCAAAAGTATTTAAAACAATTATTATTCCATTTCACCCATTTAAGAAAATGGGCAAAACGAAATAATAAAGCTCTTCAAAAATATTTATTTTTGAAGTGGGAAGTTAGGCTATGATGTATGGACCTCAATTGAGCCAAAATTTGGGGAAGTGTTTTGGCAAAAACCAAACTTTCCTTTATGAGAGGAGTTTTGGAGATTTTGCCTAATTAGGGAATTAAATAGTTTTGGTCCATAATAAATATGGATAATTGTTGATAAATCTTGATGATCAGGGTAGATGATGCAGGCAGGGTGTAGCAAGCATTTTCAACCTTGGGATTGGAGATTCCAAGGTGATTTTGGTAAAACTAGAGATTTGGGGATCTTGGGTAAGATTGTTTTCGTGCCACCAAAACATTGTTGGATCCTAGAGCTCAGGGCTCCCCTTGGGGTATGGGATATATGGATGGATAGACCAAGTGATGTAGATTGCAGTGGTGTACGGTTTTGAGCTTGATCCTAATTGAGCTCACCATGGCAAGCTTTCAAACTTTGAATAAATTAAGCCTGCCAAAGCAGATTATCAACTAGCCTTCAAAAACCTTGTGGGTGTAAATAGCTCAAGGATCCAATTGGATCAAGTGAAGTAGGTAATGATAGACCTATGTGAGTAGAACACAACCATGCAAAGAGTTGGTCCAAATAAGGTTGGATGGTGGTGTGAGCTTCTACCAAAGTAGGCATGCTGACTAGATTTGCAGGTAAAGTTATTTTCTTGCCTGCAAAACCATCAAGGGCAAGTGGGTGGGAGGATGATCTAACCAAGGTCAAGAGTGGGCCTTGGTAGTCCTTAGTATGGTTAACAGGATGGTTTAAGTGCATTCCCAAAAATGCACCAGGGTTGAGAAAGGGAGACATTCAAAAAGGTGATGTTGGAAACAGGTTTCCAGACTTAGCCAAATTTGGTAGATTTAGGTTTTGGCTAGAATGTTGGTGGAGATGATTTGGATGGGTTGCAAGGTACCAAAGCATCATCAAGTGAATGTAGTTGCAGATTAGATTGAGTAGAAGGGATCCATGCTTGATATTGGTCTTCATTGACTTGGAAGCTTCTAGAAGGGATACCTTCAGAATTGATCTGGTTAAGGGTTTTAGATGATCATCTGGTGGCTAGGGATTTGATCCATCTTGTATTCTTTATTACGATTTGGTGATCTTTAAGTATCTTGATCCTAGTGGATGAGCTCCTAGGGCATATCATACTACTTCTAAGCAATCAAATCAAACAGCGGATCAAGACAATTCCTCTTACAAACAAATCAACTATTACTGGGGCTACCACCAAGCTTAGCTTGAGGTAGGGATGGGTATTTTGAAAATAGGTTGGAGTTTGAACAAGGTAAGGTCCTTGGTATCTCCACCAAGAGTAGAATTTAAAAGTTTTACAAAAAGGTTTTGTTAAATCTAGAGGTGAGAGTAGTAGAGGGTTCTGTCTTGAAAACATAAGGAGATTATGTTATATAGCTCTCCCTAGTTTTAATCAATAGAAGCTACTAAAATAGTTAGTTCGCAAAGGCTTCTTGGCTCAGGTTTTGAAATGCCAGAACATTTGAGAATATGGAGATTGAGCCAAGACAGTTTTGGGAAGTAGCTTTTGCCAACTAGTGTTGAGGTAAGGAGTATATCATCTAAAACACATTCATATGCATAAGCATATCCAAACAACAAGCAAACACTTCAGAATTAAGCAAGAAAAAGTTTTTGTTCCCCCTGATTTTTGCATTCTGGACAACTAATCAGGGTTGCCAAAATTGGGATGTTACAAATGGGGTACCCCTTGCACATGATACAGGAGCTATCCCATAATCAAAATGACAAGGAAAGCAGACAATGAGCATCTCAGCGATATTTTTATTTGCTATTTGCATAGGTTTTTATTAAGGATGCTTCATAGAGTGCTCATTATGGTGATGCTGCAAGTTTCCACCATGATTAGGCATGGCTTAGGCTAGCGGCCCAGGCGTTTCTCTAACACAGATACAAACTCCATGACCTTACAAGTTCCACTTTTATTTCACACCGCCGGGATCCGTAAGCAAAAGAACATGATATCAACGGGGTACAAAGTACAAGTGCAATGTTGAAAGTGTTCCCCATGAAACATGGTTCTGCTAATTTCAACTAATAAAGCGCAAGAATATACGCAACAAAGAAGGACCCAATGGTTCAAGTTTATTAGATGCAAAAAAGTAAAGTGTGCCATCAAGTTCGTGAGAGCTTTAATCACTAGTTTTCTCATAACAAGTTTAATTTGGAAGGTAGACAAAAGCATGAATATACTTGGAATAGCATATGCTAATAGGTAGGTATGGTGGACTCTTTGGAATAACTTGGTTTAGGGAGTTGGATGCATGAGTGGAACTCATACTTGGTTGTGGAGGCTAGCAAAAGACCGGGAGCGACAAACTAAGAGAGCAATAATGGCCATAATCATGCAGAGCGACACAACATCATTGATAAAAGCATAAAGTGATACTACAAGTTGAAAACTAAAGGATCATAATGGCTATGGTGACTTGGCATAGTCATAACATGGTGTGAGCATGCGCCAAGTCAACCCAAATAAAGCATCAAAGGAGAATACCAATATACTATGCTTTAATATGCTAAAACAACGCATGATTCATCCAAGGCACATTAAGCAATCTCAATTGTTTATAACAAGTCATGCTACAGCAAAGAATACTAAGCATAAAGCCAAAACAATATCAAGCATGGCATGACAAAGCATAGGCCACAGTCAAAAACAAGCTCTCTTTACCACTTAAGCATGAGCTTTCCTACTCTTTTCCAAACCAAACCAAACTATTTGAAACCAATGTATGAAAGAGGGGGTCCAACCAATTTATTCAGCAAACTAAGCAAACAAAGTAAATGAAAAACCAAAACGAAACGAAAAGGAAGACGCTCCAAGAACAACACAACTGTGCATGAAACAATAAAAATGAAGCGTTTGGAAGAAACCTAGGATGCCTTGGGCATCCCCAAGCTTTGACGCTTGTACTTCTTGGATATTTCTTGGGGTGACACGCGTGGCATCCCCAAGCTTGAGTAGCAAGGTAGATCTACTTGATTACAAAGCTCATGATCACAATATGATCATGCATAGAAAGAGAGATGAACACATAGCTACCGGTGGAACCCTTATCCTTGAGAGAGAACTACTCCCTCCTCATCATGGGAATCAGCAATGGTGATGGAGATGGTGGTGGAGATCGATGAAGATGGCTCCGGGGGCACTTTCCTGTCCCGGCAGGGTGCCGGAACAGAGACTTTCTGTCCCCCGAATCTCCCCTTCGGTGGAGGCAGCGCTGCGGAACTTTTTGTGGATTTCTGATTGACGATCTAGGGTTTTGGTATCGGGAGGCTCTTATAGGCGAAGGATACAAGGTCGGTGGCCGGCCGGGGGGCCACACCACCTGGTGGCGCAGCTAGGGCTAGCATGCGCCTGGGGGTGTGTCCAGGCCCTGGCCCTCCTCCGTCTCGTATTCTGGCTTCGTGAGTCTTCCGGTAAAATAGGAACTTTGGCTTTTGTCCCGTCCAATTCTGAGAATATTCATTTTCTGACTTTCCTGGAACCAAAAATAGCAGAAAACAGGCAACTGGCACTGTGCCATCTTGTTAATAGGTTAGTCCAAGAAATCATATGAAAAGTACTCCAAAGTGTGGACAAAACATAAGAAAGTAGATAAAACCAAGCATGGAACATCAAAAATTATAGATACATTTGCAATGTATCAGCCATGTTCATAGCACTAGCATTAGGACTTTTAGCAAGCATTTGTAGGAACTTAATAACTTCAGAGATATTGCAACCATCAAGATCAAAACAATAATTATGATCTAAGGTAGTAGAGCTATTACTAGCCTCAACACTAGTGGTGGTGATAGTAGAAACACTAATGTTTCTAGCAATTTCATCTTCTCTTTCCCACTTAGCATGTAATTCAGCTAATAGTCTAACATTTTCATCAATTCTCACTTGTATGGCATTAGTAGCTGCAAAGGGATTCTCATTAGTTTTAGGTTTAGCGGCCATTTTATTCAAAGAAGATTGTGCTTCAGCCAAAGATGCTATGTTTCTTTCAGCATTAGAGAGTTTTTCCTCAATAGTTTTATTGAAAGCAGTTTGTTTACTAATAAAGTCTTTAAGCATAACTTCAAGTTGAGAGGGAACACTCCTATTATTGTTGTAGGAATTTCCATAAGCATTACCATTGTTGGGAGAATATGGTTTATAATTGTTGTTACCAAAATTATTCATGTAGGCATTGTTGCTAAAATTGTTATTTCTTATGAAGTTCACATCAACTTGCTCTTCTTGAGCAACCAAAGAGGCTAAAGGAACATTATTTGGATCAATATGGGCTTTCCCATTCACAAGCATAGACATAATAATATCAATCTTATCACTCAAGGAGGAAGTTTCCTCAACAGAATTTACCTTCTTACCTTGTGGAGCTCTCTCAGTATGCCATTCAGAGTAGTTAACCATCATATTATCCAGAAGCTTTGTTGCAGCACCCAAAGTAATGGTCATAAAGGTACCTCCAGCAGCAGAATCCAATAGGTTCCTTGAAGAATAGTTCAATCCTGCATAAAAAGTTTGGATGATCATCCAAGCAGTTAGTCCATGAGTGGGACAATTCTTTACCAAAGATTTCATTATTTCCCAAGCTTGAGCAACATGTTCATTATCAGATTGTTTAAACTTCATTATTTCACTTCTCATAGATATAATCTTAGCAGGAGGATAGTATTTTCCAATAAAGCATCTTTCATTTAGTCCAAGAATCAATACTATTCCTAGTTAAGGAATTCAACCATTCTTTAGCTTTTCCTCTCAAAGAGAAAGGAAACAATTTCATATTAATAATATCACCATCTATATCCCTATGCTTTTGCCTCTGACAAAGTTCAACAAAGTTATTTAGATGGGTAGCAACATCTTCATTACCAATACCAGAAAATTGTTCTCTCATAACAAGATTGAGTAAAGCGGGTTTTATCTCAAAGAAAGTAGCTTCAGGCATAGGTGGGGCAATAGGTGTGCTCATAAAATTATTGTTGTTGGTGCTAGTGAAGTCACACAACTTAGTGTTTTCAAGAGTAGTCATTTTTTGTGTTTTTAATAAAGAAAGCAAACTAGTAAAACAATTTTTTTTGTGTTTTTGATAAAGAGACAAGCAAAAAAAACAAAAGTAAATTAAGCAAAACAAAAATAACAAAGTACGGAGATTGGTTATGAGGGACTCCCCTTGTGAAGATGTCCTTGACTCCCCGGCAACGGCGCCAGAAAAAGTCTTGATGTGCTCGTTATTTACAAGCTCGTTGGGGAACCCCAAGAGGAAGGTATGATGAGCACAGCAGCAAGTTTCCCTCGGTTATGAAACCAAGGTTTAATCGAACCAGTAGGAGCAAGGAAACACCCCAAAGGTGTTGCTAGCTGAGCCTTGGTAGGGCGCACTACCGGTGCTAGTAGCAACGTGGAGACCTGCACAACACAACCACAGAACTCTGTCCCCAACTTGCGATGAGGTTGTCAATCTCACTGGTTTTGCTAAAAACAAAGGATTAAACGTATCGAATGGAAGGAAGTAACAGTTTGTAGAAAGTAAACACAAAGTAGTAAACAGTTTGTAGATTGTATGTAAAAGAAAGGACCGGGATCCATAGTTCACTAGAGGTGGCTCTCCTTAGATAGATAACATGATGGGTGAACAAATTACAGCGGGGCAATTGACAAACACCGAGAAAGCAATACATGCATATACTAATCATCTTGACTCCTTTGGAAATTGATTGGGCATTACAACATTATACATAGACCGCCATCCAACTGCATCTATGACTAATAATCCACCTTCAGGTTATCATCCGAACCCCGTCCAGTATTAAGTTGCAAGCAACAGATTATTGATTTACGAATTGCGTGTAAGGTAAACAATACGATTGTTCTATGAACAAAGGATTGTTGTTTTCTCCCTAGTAGCAACAACACATCTAGTACCTTAGAGATTTCTGTCACTTCCCCAGATTACCAGAGGCATGAACCCACTATCGAGCATAAATACTAACTCTTGGAGTTGCTAGCATCTACTTGGCCAAGCTAGCTACTAACAACAGAAAGCATGCAAGATCACAAATAACAAAGACATGATAGAATCAATAATCAATTTGAAATAGCATCTCAATATCCATCGGATCCCCGCAAACACAACATGCAAAATTACAAATAGATGATCTTGATCATGATCGGAGCTCACAAGATCTAGACATGAAAGCACAAACGAGGAGAACCAGCCATCTAGCTACTACATGGACCCGTAGTCCAGAGATGAACTACTCACGCATCACACCGGAGGCTTGCATGATGATGAAGAAGGCCTATAGGGTAAATTCCCCTCTCCGACAGGGTGCCGGGAAGAGCTTCAGATCCCTCCCGATCTAGGGATGGAGATGACGGCGGCTACAGACCCTTTCGTGGAATTTTGATCAGGTACTTAGGGTTTTGGTATCGGAGGCAATATATAGGTGGAAGGAGAGGCCGAGGGGGTGCTGGGTTGGCCAGACCACCCCCTGGCGCGGGCCAGGCATGGCCATGCGGCCAGGTGGTGTGGCCGGGCCCCAGCCCCTCTCCGTCTCGTATTCTGGCTCCAGATGTTTTCCGGTAAAATAGTGACCGAGAAGGGTCGGGTAGGCATCTGGCGCTCATAGGGCACTTGGATCTTCTCGAATGTCTCCATAGAGATGATGTTGAGGCATGCGCGTTCGTCTATCAGCGTGTTGGTGACAACAACGTTGTTGATTGTGGGTGTGCACAATATGGGAATCGTACCCATGGTTCTTGTAGATCTAGGATGATCGCTGGTGTCAAAGGTGATGGGGAAGTGCGACCATTTGAGCTTGGGGTCTTCATCCGCGGGGAGAGACGTGGCGATCTCACAGGTGAACTGCTTTAGGTGGCGGTTGGAGAGTGGAGCTTGTGCTCCCTCTAGAATGTAGGCCATCCTATTTGGTTCTTGGTAGCCTCCGCCTTCTTCCTCCGGGACGTGACTGCTTCCTTATCGAGGGTAAGGTTGGGTGGTTTTGGCATGATTGTGCGGCTGCTATCCACTACTGGGAACATTGTTGTACTTATCCGAGCGGTCGCCACCTGTAACATCCCATCATTAGAGTTAGAAATAAGCTGAGATAAGGTGTGTGCATTGCATTCAAGCATATAAAATCTGGATAATTTTCGCTCTTTTAAATAAAACTTGTCAAAGTGATTGAAGCTTCTCTTAACTTGGTGGAACTGAAGTAGATCATCAAGTTGACTGCAATAAGTTTCAATATGACCTTTGCTAAAACTTCTCTTTGGCCACCCCGTCGCCTCCGCCACCGGCCGCTCCCTACCGCCGTGTGAATCCCGTCTGGCCGCGTCTCCCTGGCTGCCCGGTTCCAGCTCGGCTCGCACCACCACAGCGCGCCTCCTCGCTGGCGCCGCGCGTCACCGCCAACTCCCTCATTGTTCACGTCCCCGGCAGGACCACGCTCGTCCACGCGTCTCGATCGCGCCGCCTCTATTCAGAACGCCTCTGCAGGTCTCCCTATCTTTTCCAACATCTGACGTACTCGTTGCGAGGATGACGCCAACCGCCTGCGGGTGCCGCTGTCCGGGTTGCCAAGCACCACGCCGGCCTCGCTGCACCATCTATTGCGCCCTCCCCAAGCTCCCTTGCCCCTCGCTGACCTCCTCCACGACCACCATGGTCAGCTCCGGTCATCGCCTCATTCCAATGCGCATGCCTCCTCCATGTCGACCTCAACGATCCCTGTATCGTCCTGGTGATGTTCTGCTCAAGGCCCCCATCTCCAGTAAGCCACCGTGTCCGTGCCGCTTGTCTTGGCCTCGGATGCATGCGTGTATGTTTGGATTTGAAGATGTTCAGGTGGTATGGTGATAATGTTTGAGCGGATGGATTGGATGATGATGACGTGGTTGTCCCAGATGTTTGGACAATATCCTCGATACCGATGCTATGAGAAAGATCTACACCTGCAAGATCGACCTAACAATTAGCGCCGATCCTCGAAGTTTGTGTTGGGTCCGAAGCATAGAAAACAAAAAATTTCCTACGGTGTGAACTACACGCCAAGATCTATCTACTAGGTACAAAGCAACGGGTGGACATACATCCAACAAGAACTTACCCTCGAAGACAACGAGTTTTGTTAACAAGTAGGAACTCGTGGTTGATGTAGTCGTACACTTGTCAATCTCAAGATCGTGAGGAAGTCCGAGCGCCGCAACTCAGCAGCGCATCCGCACTCACACACATGTTCAAGCCACCGGACAACCTCCACCTCCTCGCTCCAGCGATCCAGCGGAAGCAGCAACTCCTTCTAGACGAAATGCCACAGGGAACATGTATCTCGCTAATCCGAGACCATGGAGCAATAATTCTAGAGGGGGAGAGAGATCCTTCACAAGGAGGTGTGTGGATGAAGGAGGGAATTGGTGGCCTTTTATAGGATGAGGGGGTGCCCCCTCTCTCCATGGCCGGCGCATGGGGGTGACCCCTCACCTCCCCCATTCATGTGGTGGTAACCCCTCCACATTAAAATGCCTCTTCACATTCCCTTTTAAAGTCTCCACTTTAAATGCATTAAATTTCTCCAAATTTAACGCTCTCTCATTTAATAAAACTCTTTTTATTAAATTTTTTCAGAATTTTGTTAATTACTTTAATTAACAAACATTCACATATAGCCCCTTGCAATATTTCAATATCACATGCGTTTCTATTGAAACAATTTCTGTGTTACTTTAATTAACAAACATTCACATATAGCCCCTTGCTTTTTATCACTTTCTGCAATTTCACCCGAAACAATTTCTGGTTTCTATTGAAACAATTTCTGCGTTTGCAATACTTTCCTCTGAAACATATGTGCTCCAAAATGGTGTCCGGTAACTCTTAGGCCTCGTTCGTTTACACCAAACCTGGCCGGGTTGGACTGGATTTTGGTTTGACTCCGGCTGGCCAGGTTGGTCATGCAACTTTTCCAACCCAATAAATATGTGGTCCTCGTTTAAGTCTTGGTTAGAATTTGTATCAACCCATCTCGCTCAATTTTTTCATCCTGGGCCTGGAAAAATTTACACACCACCTGATGTCTGGATTATTTCCATGTGATGCCAAGCCATTTTGTTTCCAACGCAAGGTTTTTCTGAATGTAGCTTGGGATCAACCAGATGTATAAATCCATGCGGGACTCAGATCCATGCATGGTTTCGTTCCAAGGCAACCGAACGAGGCCTTAAGTGTGCCACCCTACGGTTCGCGAATAATGCAGACATGATCGAGACCCTTCTCCGATCAATAATCAGCAGCGGGACTTGGAGATCCGTACTGACTCCTACACATTCAACGATGACTTCTATGATCGTGAGAACCTTTAACGCTTGTAACTAAATCCCTTTGTCTCTCGATATATTACATGTCCGAGATTCGATCATCGGTATCTCCATACCTAGTTTGATCTCGTTACCGACATGCACTCTTTTCTCGTTCCCGTGATATAACATTCTAGTGATCACATCACTTGCTTGCAAGCTATCTTAATGTGATATCACCGAGAGGGCCCAGAGTATATCTATCCGTCATCTGGATTGATGAATTCCACTCTTGATCCATGAGCCTCAACATAACACCTTTGTAGTACTGAACCCATCTTTATAGTCACCCTGTTACGGTGTGACGTTTGATGTTATCAAGATACTCTTCCGGTGTTAGCAATTAACATGATCTCATGGTCTAAGATAAAGATTACTTCGTATGATGTTATAGCAATATAAACATAATGACTTGATCGTAATGCTATACTTCGGATGAATGTTCATCACATCATTCCACCAATGGTGTGACCTTGTTATTAACAACATCCAATGTCCATGATCAGGAAACCTTGATCATCTTGTTAATCAACAAGCTAGTCTATAAGACAGGCATAACTAGGAACCCTTTTTGTTTATTAAACACACATGTATTGATGTTTCCGATCAATACAATTCTAGCATGTAAAATAAACATCTATCATATATATAAGGAATATATAATAACAACTTTATTATTGCCTCTCAGGGCATATTTCCTTCAGTCTCCCACTTGCACTAGAGACAATAATCTAGTTCACATAGTGATAAATCTAACACCCATGGAGTTCTGGTGTTGATCATGTTTTGCCCTAGGGAGAACTTTAGTCAACAGATCTGCTACATTTAGGTCCGTGTGTACTTTACAAATATTTATATCTCCATCCTTGACATGCTCGCGGATGGAGTGAAACCGGCGCTTAATATGCTTGGAATTCTTGTGAGACCTCGGTTCCTTTGCGTTGGCTATGGCTCCATTATTGTCACAATAGATCACCATTGGGTCCAATGCACTGGGAACCACACCTAGTTGTGTAATGAACTCTTTCATCCAAACAGCCTCCTGCGCCGCTTCTGAAGCAGCAACATATTCCGCCTCCGTCGTTGATCCAGCCACCACAGGTTGTTTGGAACTCCTCCAACTAACTGGTGCTCCGTTCAAGAGAAATATGTATCCGGATTGAGACTTAGAGTCATCCGGATCGGTGTCAAAGCTAGCATCGACATAACACTTAGCGACTAGCTCTTCTTCACCTCCGTATATAAGAAACATATCCTTAGTTCTTCTCAAGTACTTGAGGATGTTCTTTACCGCTATCCAGTGTTCCGAACCTGGATCAGATTGGTACCTACTAGCCAAACTAATATCATGTGCCACATCTGGTCTTGTACATAGCATGGCATACATAATAGAGCCTATGGCCGAGGCATAGGGGATCTTATCCATCATCTCTCTTTCTTCCGCCGTAGCCGGACTTTGAGTCTTACCCAATGTCTTACCTTGCAACATAGGTAAGAACCCCTTCTTACTTTCGTCCATATTAAACTTCTTTAATATCTTATCAAGGTATGTACTCTGTGATAGCCCAATTAGGCGCCTTGATCTATCTCTATAGATTTTAATGCCTAATATATATATATGATGCTTCACCAAGGTCTTTCATCGAAAATTTGCTGTTTAGATAACTTTTAACACTGTTTAAAAGATCTATATCATTTCCAATCAATAATATGTCATCCACATATAATATCAGAAATGCCACATTGCTCCCACTCACTTTCTTGTAAATACAAGCCTCTCCATAAGTTTGGACAAATCCAAACTCTTTGATCACCACATCAAATCGGAGATTCCAACTCCGGGATGCTTGCTTCAGTCCATAGATGGATCGCTGAAGTTTGCATACCTTATTAGCATCCTTAGGATCGACAAAACCCTTAGGTTGTATCATATACAACTCTTCTTCAATATTACCATTGAGGAACGCAGTTTTGACATCCATCTGCCATATTTCATAATCGAAATATGCAGCAATTGCTAACATAATGCTAATCGACTTAAGCATCGCTACGGGAGAGAATGTCTCATCGTAGTCAACTCCTTGAATTTGTCAAAACCCCTTTGCGACAAGTCGAGCCTTATAGATGGTCACATTACCATCAGCATCAGTTTTTCTTTTGAAAATCCATTTATTCTCAACGGCCTTTCGGTCGTGAGGTAAGTCCACCAAGTTCCAAACTTGGTTCTTGTACATGGATTCCATCTCGGATTTCATGGCTTCTAGCCATTTGTTGGAATCCGGGCTCATCATCGCTTATTCATACGTCGCAGGGTCATCCATTTCATCAACCATGAAATTCACAACAGGATTGCCATACAGTTCAGGAGCTGCACGTGTCCTGCTTGACCTGCGAGGTTCGGTAGTGTCCTCTTTCAGAGTTTCATGATCATTATCATTAGCTCTCTCTTCATCAGGTGAAGTCAACTCCGAAACAACTTCCGGTGCTGCACCACTCGCCATTCCATGAAGAGAAGGTTCAATAACCTCTTCGAGTTCTACCTTCCGAGTACTCACACCTTTCGCGAGAAACTCCTTCTCAAGAAAGGATCCATTCTTGGCAACAAAAACCTTGCCCTCGGATCTGTGATAGAAGGTATACCCAATTGTTTCCTTAGGGTATCCTATGAAGAGGCATTTTTCCGCTTTGGGTTCGAGTTTATCCGGTTGAAGTTTCTTCACATAAACATCGCATCCCCAAACTTTAAGAAATGACAGCTTAGGTTTGTTTCCAAACCATAATTCATACGGTGTCGTTTCAACGGATTTAGATGGTGCCCGATTTAAAGTGAATGCAGTTGTTTCCAGTGCATAACCCCAAAATGACAGTGGCAAGTCAGTCAGAGACATCATAGATCGAACCATATCCAATAAGGTACGATTACGACGTTCCGACACACCATTACGTTGTGGTGTTCCGGCAGGCGTGAGTTGTGAAACTATTCCACACTCTTTCATGTGTGTGCTAAACTCGTAACTTAGATACTCTCCTCCACGGTCAGACCGTAGAAATTTGATCTTTCTATTACGATGATTTTCCACTTCATTCTGAAATTCCTTGAACTTTTCAAAAGTTTCAGACTTGTGTTTCATCAAATAGATATACCCATATCTACTCAAATCATCCGTGAAAGTAACAAAATAACGATATCCACCTCGCGTCGACACACTCATTGGTCCACACACATCAGTATGTATGATTTCCAATAGATCTATCGCCCGTTCCATTGAACCAGAAAACGGCGTTCTAGTCATCTTGCCCATAAGGCATGGCTCACATGTATCAAATGATTCAAAATCAAGTGATTCCAAAAGTCCATCGGAATGGAGTTTCTTCATGCGTTTAACGCCAATATGACCTAGACGGCAGTGCCACATATATGTAGACATATCATCATCAAGTTTAATCTTTTTAGCATTAACATTATGAATGTGTGTAATATTACTATCGAGATCCAACAGAAATAAGCCATTCAACATAGGTGCATGACCATAAAAGATATCATTCTTATAAATCGAACAACCATTGTTTTCAGATTTAAAGGAATGACCACTTTGCATCAAACACGATCCAGATACAATGTTCATGCTCAGTGCAGGCACTAAATAACAATTATTTAGGTTTATAACTAATCCCGATGGCAAATAGAGAGTTAGCGTCCCGACGGCGATCACATCAACTTTTGATCCATTGCCGACCCGCATTCTGACCTCATCCCTTGCTAGTTGTCGCTTGTTCCGTAGCCCCTGAACCGAGTTACATATATTAGCAACCGATCCCGTATCAAATACCCAGGTGCTACTGCGAGTACTAGTAAAGTACACATCAATAACATGTATATCACATATACCTTTGTTTGCCTTGCCGGACTTCTTGTCCGCCAAATACTTGGGGCAGTTGCGCTTCCAATGGCCAGTCCCCTTACAATAGTAGCACTCGGTGTCAGACTTAGGGCCAGCTCAGGGTTTCTTTTCAGGCGTGGCAATAGACTTGCCACCCTTCTTTCCCTTGTGCTTGCCTTTCTTGTCTTTCTTGAAACCGGTGGTCCTATTGATCATCAACAGTTGATGTTCTTTCCTAATCTCCACTTCTGCAGTCTTAAGCATTGACAGAAGCTCGGGAAGAGACTTCTTTATGCCCTGCATATTATAGTTCATCACGAAGCTCTTGTAGCTAGGTGGTAGAGATTGGAGAACACGATGTATGCCTAAGTCAATGGGAATCGTTATTCCCAAGGACACAAGCTTATCGGCGTACCCAGACATTTTGAGTAAGTGCTCACTTACGAAGCTGTTTTCCTCCATCATGCAGCTAAAGAACTTTTCTGTAGCATTATAACTCTCTACAGCAGCATGGGTATCGAAAATCATTTTCAATTCTCCCATGGTATCAAAGGCATTGCCATTTTTGAAACGCTTTCGAAGTTCTGGCTCTAGCCCATACAGTATGCCGCAATGAACTAAGTTGTGGTCCTCCTGACGAGTCACATAGACATTCTTTTCCTCGTCAGGGGCATCAGGAGCTGGTGGGGGTCCTAGCGGCGCATCTAGCACATATTGCTTTTGTGCAGCAGTGAGGAGAATCCTCAAATTCATAGCCCAGTTGGTGAAGTTGCTACCATTGGCAGCAAGTTTCCCTTTCTCCATGAACACATTGAAATTAAAAGCAGGTGGTGCCATCTACAACAGAATTTGTAAAGTTTATTTAGACTAAGTTTATGATAGATTGAGTTCAACTAATCCAAATTACTAATGAACTCCCACTCAAAAACGACATCCCTCGTGTCTTTTTGGTGATTACATGAACCAAATCCAATACACCAAGTCCGATCATCACGTGAGTTGATGTAGCTTCAAAGGCGAGCATCTATATGGGCATCATATCAACTATATGACTCATGATTAACCTTTCGGTCCGTGTTCCGAGGCCATGTCTGTACATGCTAGGCTCGCCAAGTAAGAACCTTAGTATTCGCGTGTGTAAAACTGGCTTACACCCGTTCCTATGAAAGCGTAGATTCGAGTACACCCGATCATCACGTGATGTCTCGAAACACGATCCACAGAACGGTGCATACTTAAGGAAGAACACATTTTTATCTTGATATCTAAATGAGGGATCATCTTATAATGCTACCAAAAGCGCCAAACTAGCAGTATAAGATGCTAACATCTAATGTGTAAAGTGAGATGATATGGTCCATGCATTTGATCTCTATCACTTGCATCGTGGTATGATCTCTATCATTCCTTTGTGTGTAAGGCCAAGGTCTATGGAACTTACACGTTGAGTGTGTTGTAAGAGTATCTATCATACATCTACTTACAACAATACCATATCAATACACTAGCCCAGCAACGATCTAAACTAGATGCCTCTAATTTATCAATTGCAAGTTTTACGTGGCTTAGGGCTTTCGGAGATAGAACCGTTCACACCTACGAACATGAACCACAACGAGGATAACTAAGTTATTAGCAACTCGTTGTAAATCAGATATTGACTATAGTAGGAGAGACAGACACCCGCCAGCCACTTATGCAAAACAAGTTGCATGTTAGTCGTGGAACCGGTCTCATGTACGATGACATGTAAGGTTGGTCCGGGCCGTTTCATCCCACTATGCCACCAATATCCAAAATACATAGAAGATGCAATAACATGATCATCATCGCCCACATATAAACATATGTGTACTACCCGTGCAAAGCACCTACACATAGATCAGGCTCTGATACCACTGTTGGGTCCGCAGCATAGAAAACAAAAAAATTCCTACGGTGTGAACTACACGCCAAGATCTATCTACTAGGTACAAAGCAACGGGTGGACATACATCCAACGAGAACGTACCCTCAAAGACAACGAGTTTTGTTAACGAGTAGGAACTCGTGGTTGATGTAGTCGTACACTGGCGGATCTCAAGATCGTGAGGAAGTCCGAGCGCCGCAACTCAGCAGCGCATCCGCACTCGCACACACGTTCAAGCCACCGGACAACCTCCACCTCCTCGCTCCAGCGATCCAGCGGAAGCAGCAACTCCTTCCAGACGAAATTCCACTGGGAACATGTATCTCGCTAATCCGAGACCATGGGGGAATAATTCTAGAGGGGGAGAGAGATCCTTCACAAGGAGGTGTGTGGATGAAGGAGGGAATGGGTGGCCTTTTATAGGAGGAGGGGGTGCCCCCTCTCTCCATGGCCGGAGCATGGGGGTGACCCCTCACCTCCCCCATTCATGTGGTGGTAACCCCTCCACATTAAAATACCTCTTCACATTCCCTTTTAAAGTCTCCACTTTAAATGCATTAAATTTCTCCAAATTTAATGCTCTCTCATTTAATAAAACTCTTTTCATTATTTATTCAGAATTTTGTTAATTACTTTAATTAACAAACATTCACATATAGCCCCTTGCAATATTTCAATATCACATGCAGAACCACTTTCTGCAATTTCACCCAAAACAATTTCCGGTTTCTATTGAAACAATTCATGCGCTTTGCAATTCTTTCGTCTGAAACATATGTGCTCCAAAATGGTGTCCAGTAACTCTTAAGTGTGCCACCCTACGGTTCGCAAATAATGCAGACATGATCGAGACCCTTCTCCGATCAATAATCAGCAGCGGGACCTGGAGATCCGTACTGACTCCTACACATTCAACGATGACTTCTGTGATCGTGAGAACCTTTAATGCTTGTAAATAAATCCCTTTGTCTCTCGATATATTACATGTCCAAGATTCGATCATCGGTATCTCCATACCTAGTTTGATCTCATTACCGACATGCACTCTTTTCTCGTTCCTGTGATATAACATTCTAGTGATCACATCACTTGCTTGCAAGCTATCTTAATGTGACATCACCGAGAGGGCCCAAAGTATATCTATCCGTCATCTGGGTTGACAAATTCTACTCTTGATCCATGAGCCTCAACATAACACCTTCGTAGTACTGAACCCATCTTTATAGTCACCCTGTTACGCTGTGACGTTTGATGTTATCAAGATACTCTTCCGGTGTTAGCAATTAACATGATCTCATGGTCTAAGGATAAAGATTACTTCGTATAATGTTATAGCAATATAAACATAATGACTTGATCGTAATGCTATACTTCGGATGAATGTTCATCACATCATTCCACCAATGGTGTGACCTTGTTATTAACAACATCCAATGTCCATGATCAGGAAACCTTGATCATCTTGTTAATCAACAAGCTAGTCTATAAGAGAGGCATAACTAGGAACCCTTTTTGTTTATTAAACACACATGTATTGATGTTTCCGATCAATACAATTCTAGCATGTAAAATAAACATCTATCATATATAAGGAATATATAATAACAACTTTATTATTGCCTCTCAGGGCATATTTCCTTCAGTTTGACACCGACAAAAGGCGGACAACAAGAACTACAACATGAACATCGGAGGCGATGACGTTGGATCGATAAGATCTCCTTCACAGCACCCAAAGCTAGAACCCCAAGATCTCCATCACGGATCCGATGGTCGAGACCCCGAAGATCGATACCGCCAAAGACCGAACCTCGTCGAACCCCGAGACCCTCGGATCTGAACCCTAATGTGTGACCCCTTTATGTGAGACCCCTATTTTTATAATATGATATTATCAAATGTTGCATATTAAATTGTTCATGCTCGCATACATATTCATTTGTTTGGGGGTACTTTGTCGATTTCACCTCATAATTAAATATGGAGACTATATGCAGGCTATTCTAGTCTTATATTAGCTCCATTTAAATTTGTGTAGCGAACCGAAGCTATGATTTGCCTTATTAAGCCAACATTTAAATTGCGGGGTATATAAATAACTTGAACCTTCTAATTATTTGTCGGGACCCCGGTTCCGCTTAATATTGCCTAGTCGCATCGCATCTTGCCACATCATGCATCATACACGAATCATGCCCGATCTTCTACTGTAGTATTAAATAGTGCATCCGGTGTTTCTTTTAGTGCTTTGCTTCTTCACGGATTAGGACGTTGAGTGGATGCGAGTATCGAAAAGTTCTCTGGTGTATCTCCGACAGTATTTTCCAGGCGAGCATTCTTCCCCTTTCTACCTATTTTGCGTTTATAGTCTTTACTTCCTCATGTTGATCTACTACTATCCGTGTTGCGATGCTTTAGTTTCTGCACCAATTATATTCCTTGCAGCCTCTATATTGCCTTGGACACCTCCTATTACCTGTTGTTTGATAGACAGTTGGCCTTGTGAGTCGTAGTTGCTTGCTCAGGTGTTGCTTCGCGTTGTCGATGTTCCACCGTTGTTGGGTGGTTGGCAGATACTTAATGGTGGAGATGCTCATGGTTTTAATTACAACTGGTTAATTAAATGTTGGAAGTGGATATAACTAATGAAGAGGCACCGATGGTAATAGTTGAGATTTGGTTGTTAACCACCCACTTGTGTCCACCTAGGACCCGAGTTCTTGACACCTGTTCCGAGACCGAGCGCGCTAACCACATGTGGGGTGAATGGGAACCCCTTCGACTTATTACCTGATTTCAAAGTACTGTACCGGGGGCCACAAACTAGTTTAACGTTTTCATGCCATGTATGCCATGTATGCCATGTTTATTATCTGTTGTTCGATGAGCGTTTACTACTGTACTATTTAGGATGTGGGTCGTAATGTTGAGGATTATACCTATGGCCTCTGATCTCTCGGTCGATCTTCCAACCTCTAGGTCTATTTTC
Organism: Avena eriantha; assembly: GCA_910589775.1. Taxonomy (NCBI): domain Eukaryota; kingdom Viridiplantae; phylum Streptophyta; class Magnoliopsida; order Poales; family Poaceae; genus Avena; species Avena eriantha. The sequence goes on along the minus strand of OU342744.1, from coordinate 73,233,400 downwards.
GGAGCCGACCGCCTTTGTTACGGGTAGCTTAGTGGGGTGGCCACCATGTACTTGCTTTGGGTCTAGGAAAGTGTCATGTCCGAGGCCCCGCTGACATACCAATGGATGTATGTTAATTGATCTGGCAAAAAGGGTTGAAGTGTGTGTGGAAACTTTGGTGCACCCATGCAGGGTTAAATCTTTTCGAAAAGCCGTGTCCGTGGTTATGGACGACTTGGAGCACAATTTCTTGATCATAGACAACTATAACTAAAGTTTACTATTATAATTTGATTTGTAACTAATATGACCAGTAAGTTGGATAACCACCATGGAAAGGATGAATAAAACTGCCAACCGCGTGAGTTTCCTCGGTAAGACTTCCTTGTTTGGTTTCGAGGGGGAAATACCAGGATGGGTATGTTTGGTGGTAGTATCAGGTTGGTTTTTGCATAGGTCTTTCTTATCTCTCTCCAATAGCCGACAGTTGTATCGAGTCTCTATAGGTTGTTTAGTGCATGCTTCGCTGCCGCTTCAGTCCTCCATACCTATGTAGGTGAGAGCCGACGAATTCTAGACTCGCCATGTACTGGCCTCAGTACTGACCGCTCTCTTTTTCCTTTGCCCTTTGTCGATACCCCTTTTGTTTAGCAGGTTTGAGATCGATGTCGTTAGCAGGGTTACCCTTCCGGCTTGGCCTGAGCAGGGTTATGGACGCCATTCATTATTCTTCACGGCTCTTAGCCCCATTTGCATATTATCCATACTCGGATGTTGTATCATTTTCAAGGTGATTTGGATCTTTGTACTGTATATCTGTATTCTTGACTCATGGAGTCGTTGTTGTATATATATCTTCTATGGGTTCCATCGTGGACTATTGTGTAATGATATTACTTCGTTTTCCACCCGCACGCAAGTGCCTCGTGGGCTTCTTTGAATCGTTTCTATACGGGTTTGGCGGGAATCGCTAAAACTTGCATAAGGACGATTCTAGGGTGTTATACTTTAGTCCCGATTTCGTAGTCCCGGTTGGGAAATCGAGACTAAAGGCCCTTAAAAACCGGGACTATAGGCCCATTTTCCACTAGTGATGGCCTTAAAAAGGCGCTCATACCTGTTTCAGTCGCTTCGCCACACATCTACTCAGCATCGATTCGTCAGCTCTCGTGTTGGTCCCTCATTGTTCATACTTGCACGAGGCCTAGACACAATTTACTTACTTCTCTAAGTCGATGACATTGTGTTGACTGCATCGTTCACGTCACTTCTATGCTCGACCATTGATGCTCTTGAGCATGAGTTTTCACTCAAGGATCAAGGGTATCTCCACTTCTTCCTAGGCATTATAGTAACACACTCCCCAGCCAGCATGCACATTTCTCAGCGGAAATACATCCTCGACATTCTCGATCAATCTGGCATGGTTGATTGCAATCCCTATACCACTATGGTTGACACACAATCGAAGCTCGGCACCTCTGGCACACCTGAACGGATCTTACTGGCTATGGAAGCATGGTCGGTGCTCTCCAGTATGTGTCCTTCACCAGACCAGACATCGCCTACGAGTGAAGCAGGTATGCTTACATATGCATGTCCCACATGAGCATCATCTCACCGCGGTCAAGAGGATTCTCCGATATCTCAACTACAGCTTGCATCTTAATCGCACTACACCGACTTGACTTCTCTTACTGCCTATAGAGATGTTGGCTGGGTTGGATGCCCTAACACTCGGAAGTCCACCTTGGGCTACAGTGTCTTTCTAGGAGAAAACCTCATATCTTGGTCATCCAAGTGCAAGCGGATGGTTTCTCGTTCCATTCCCGAGGCCGAGTACCGTGTCATGGCCAACGCTGTCACCGAGAAATGCTAGCTACGACAACTTCTGACAGAGGTACATCGACCGCTTCACCGGGCTATAGTGGTCTACTGCAATAACATCAGCGTCGTCTATCTCTCACCAATCCGATTCAATATCATCGCGCAAAGCATGTCGAGATTGATCTCCACTTTGTACGAGAACAAGTTGCCTTCGGAGATGTTCGTGTTCTCCACGTTCCGACATCCTCACAGTATGCTCATATCTTCACAAAGGGTTTGCCATCTTCTGTTTTCACCAAGCTTCACTCCAATCTAGACGTACGTTGTGCTCCCGGTTTCGTATTAGAGTATGTCACGATTGTTATATTTGGTAGTTCTCTACTAGACTTCTTGGCTCCAGGTCTTGTCAAGAGCAACAATTATATTTGCCTTCCACCTAACATTAGACAGACCTCAACCCTAAATTACTGGGTGGAGGAACGAGCCCCCCACCGGAGGGAGAGGGAACCAGCACTTTCCGCTGGCTGCCGTAAGTCACCCACGAGAGATGAGGGAGAGACGAAAACGTTTTAGTGTACTTGAGTGTTATGTATCGGCTTTCATCTAACATATATACATCGTTTATACCCATGTGTACTCCAATATTTACAATACTAGAGTAAGAATCGTGTACGTACATGCATATATACCCCATAATACTCCTTTGAATTATGGAACATGCGTGCAGTGAGTTTCCTTTGAAATTAATGACGTACTCCCTCCGATCTAAATTAATTGACTTGAATTTATCTAGATTCGGACGTATCTAGTATTAAAACATGTCTAGATACATTCGAATCTAGACAAATCCGGGTCAGTTAATTTGAATCGGAGGGAGTACGAGGTCCACAACCAGCTGTGTGGCGCGCCTCTACGTGACTGCATTCACGCTGCATGTTGTAGGGGGGCGTTTGTAGTACTAGTAGGACACTAATTTCTTGCATTGATTTTGGACGATGTCATTTTGATGCATGATGAGTCGAGTTTTCCTGGCGTGGAGATGTTTGTCTCATTTCAACGATATACTAATAATATCTCCTCAAAGACCTGGTGCACGTATGAGCTCAGGTCGTAGTCAGGCATGTCTAGAGCATGATGTCGCCCTGCCGTGCGGCGACCGTCGTAAGCTGAGTCATGCGACCACGATCGAAACGAAGAGATTCCACATAAAACCCATACAAATTCTCCCCAAAGGTCCAAAGCACTCTCACTGCTATCGCTCGCACAGACATAAGCAAACCCAACTCCATCCATGGCCGCCGCACCATCATCATCCGCCCGCATTCCCATCATCCTACTGCTGTTCCAACTCTCGCCCATCTTTGCTTCACCCTCCTCATCTTCTTCAGGTCCAGCCAACGGCAGCGACACGGACCTCGCCGCGCTGCTGGCTTTCAGAGCGCAGCTCGCCGATCCTCGCAGCATCCTCGCCCACAACTGGACCGGCACGGCTTTCTGCGGCTGGATCGGCGTCTCATGCAGCCGCCGGCGGCAGCGCGTCACCGCTCTGTCGCTATGGGACATGCCCCTTGCCGGACCCGTGGCTCCTCATCTCGGTAACCTTTCTTTCCTTTCCGTCCTCAACCTGACCAACGTCAACCTCTCGGGTTCCATACCTCCTGAACTCGGCAGGCTACGCCGGCTCAGATACCTCCGCCTCACAGAAAATAGCCTCTCAGATGAAATCCCCGCTGCTCTAGAAAACCTCGCGAGGCTCGAGACCTTCAGCCTATCATTCAACCAACTCTCTGGCCACATTCCTTCTAACATGCTAGCACGTATGCGGAAACTTGTGTCGATGAACCTGTACGGGAACAAGTTGAGTGGCCCAATACCACCTTATCTATTCAACAACACGCCTTCTTTGATGTACGTATTCTTCGGCAGCAACAAGCTCTCGGGCCAGATCCCTCATGAGATGCTAGCAAATCTCAACAACCTTAGAGAAATCCTTCTGAACGAAAATGACCTGAGTGGACAAATACCACCCAATCTGTTCAACAACACGCCTTTCTTGGAGGCTGTCTACCTTCACAACAACAGCCTCATGGGTCCCATACCACACAGCATCGCCTCCCTATCTATGCTTCAAGACTTGGAGCTGCAGGGGAACCAGCTCTCCGGCGTAGTGCCACAAGCCATGTACAACTTGTCCATGCTCCAATACTTGTCATTATCGAGCAACAACCTTACAGGGAGATTTGTAAACAACCAAAGTTTTAACCTCCCAATGTTGCAATATCTTTACCTCGCCGATAATAGATTTACCGGTCATATTCCGTCAGGGCTTGCATCATGTCCGCACCTACAAGAATTGTTTTTGGACGACAATTTCTTCGTAGATGTTGTGCCACTATGGTTAGCTGGATTGTCAAACCTCAATATTCTTTATTTGGGTGGAAATAACCTTGTTGGCTCGATCCCAGCTGCTCTTGGCAACCTCACTGGTCTTACTACACTAGATCTCTCGTACTGCAATCTCAAAGGAGACATGCCACCTGAGTTAGGACTAATGCGAAAACTATCATATCTGCGCCTTGGAGCCAATCAACTTACTGGTATAATTCAAGCTTCCCTTGGAAATCTAACCAACTTGTCGGAACTAGCTTTAGAACAAAATAAATTATCCGGCTCAGTACCACCAACACTTGGGAACATTGCAGCTTTGCAGACTCTATACATACAAAATAACAATTTAGGGGGTAACATGGAATTCCTGTCGGCTCTTTCCAACTGCAGAAACCTCCAACTCATTAACATAGGGGTTAATTCTTTCACGGGTTCCCTTTCTCACCATATGGGAAACCTCACTTCGCGATTAGTCACCTTCACTGCAGGTTACAACAAGTTAATGGGTGGGCTTCCAACGACAATTTCAAACATTAGTAACCTTCAGTGGATAGATCTTCCAAACAACCTACTCACTGAGCCGATCCCAAAATCCATCGTGGCGATGAAGAATCTCGTGTGGCTTGACCTCTCTAGTAATGACATTTCAGGGACTATCCCAACAGAAATTGGTATCCTTGGGAATCTAGAGAGGTTGTTTCTTCAAAGAAACAAACTCTTTGGCTCTATACCAAGAAGCTTCGGTAATCTTAGTAGGTTAGAGAAAATTGACTTGTCCAATAATGAATTAAGTTCAGTGATACCTGCCAGTCTGTTCGACCTTGATAAGGTTATAGAGCTCAATCTTTCTTACAATTCTTTTGATGGCACATTAGATGCAAACATTTCTGGGCTAATACAAACATACCAAATTGATCTTTCTTCTAATTTATTGGTAGGAAGCATCCCGGAATCAATTGGACAACTTAAGATGCTAACCTATCTTAATCTATCACACAACAGGTTCATAGGCCATATGCAAGACCCACTTCAAAAGCTAACTAACTTAGTTTCATTAGACCTCTCCTTCAACAACATCTCTGGTACCATTCCTACGTTTCTTGCAAACTTTAGCGACTTGACTACCTTGAACCTCTCATTCAATAGGCTTGAAGGCCAAATACCAGAGGGAGGTGTTTTCACAAACCTCCCGTTGCAATCTCTGATTGGGAATGCTGAGCTATGTGGTGCTCCACGCCTTGGATTCTCTCCCTGTCCTGCCAAACCTCATACACCAAATAGACACTTGCTAGAAATTTTACTCCCACTTGCCACTATAGTTTTTGGTAGTATTGCAATCTTGTTATACCTACTGATCGGAAAGAAACTTAAGAGTAAGGCAGAGATAAAAAATTACGGTGATCCAACCAATGTCATTGGCCATCAGATAGTCTCGTACCGCGAGCTTAGTCGCGCCACAAACAATTTCAATGAAGATAACATGTTGGGGTCTGGAAGCTTTGGAAAAGTCTTCAAGGGTCAGTTGCATGGTTTAGAGGTTGCAATAAAAGTTCTTGATATGCAGTCAGAGCAGGCCAAGAGAAGCTTCGACACTGAGTGCCGTGTGCTTCGCATGGCGCGACATCGCAACCTGATACGAGTACTCAACACATGTTCCAACCTAGACTTTAGGGCACTCGTGCTTCAATACATGCCGAATGGTAGTTTAGATATGCTACTACACAGGTCTGAGAGTATGCACTTCGGTTTCCTCGAGAGGCTCAACATTATGGTTGATGTATCGATGGCAATGAATTATCTACACCATGAGCACTACGAGGTTATATTGCACTGTGACTTGAAACCTAGCAATGTTTTGTTTGATGAGGACATGACTGCACACGTGGCGGACTTCGGCATTGCAAGGTTGCTTCTAGGCGGGGACAATTCCATGATTTGTGCGACCATGCCTGGAACAGTTGGCTACATGGCCCCAGGTACTCAACAAACACCTCTTAGAACATTGCCTAATTATTTTTTACCATACATGATTTCTCTGATATTTGTTCATGTTTTTCTGGTTTCTTATATAGAATATGGGTCTCTTGGAAAAGCATCACGGAAGAGCGACGTATTCAGTTACGGGATCATGCTCTTGGAAGTCTTTACGAGAAGAAGACCCACCGACTCTATGTTCGGGGGAGAACTAACCCTTAGGCAGTGGGTTCAGCGTGCATTTCCTGGGGAGCTTGTCCATGTCGTTGATGACCAGCTACTTCAAGGCATGGCCACTTCTTGCTGCAACCTAAATGACGGTTTCCTTGCGCCGGTATTCGAGATAGGTTTGCTCTGCTCTAGTGACTCGCCAGCCCAGAGAATAACGATGAGTGACGTGGTTGTGAGGTTGAAGAAGATCAAAGCAGAGTACAACAAATGGAATGCAGCAACACAGTGTGATTGGCACCACGGTGATTGACCTCCGTTCCTCCTATCAAACTATGCATCCCTGTGACTGCGTCTTCCTCTGTTGGTTCTCTTCTTTCGACGAATGTGCCACAATGACGTCTCGCAGCACCCGTTTTTTGAGGACGTCGAGAGGCCTAAGATCTCACACATGTAGTTGCAATAGAAGCTTTAATTTCCACCACGGTAGAATAAATAGCATGCATGTTTGTTGGATGTAATAGGCCTCATGTTTAATTTACTACTACAATATGGTTGCTTACTTTTAGTGATGTAATAAGCATGACATCTAAGGAAGACGAACCTTATGTTTCGACCGCTGATTCTTCAACATCAGTCGGTCCGGACCTCTGCTTAGTTTCATCCAAGCTTTATCCTGGTCATGGATAGATCACCCAGGTTCGGGTCCATAAGCAGTGACAATCGCTCTAGGAAGACTCGCTTTCGCTACGGCTCCTGTGGGTTCCGTTCCCTTAACCAAGCCACTGCCTATGAGTCGCCGGCTCATAATTCAGGAGTAAATCCTTTTGTCTTTGAACTTATATAAAATACTGTAAACGAAAAAAATCTACGCATCCTAGCTGTATGTTCCAAACAAATTCATAAGCGACAACAAGCTTGGCACCTGCAGGCCAGGCCTTTCCTTGATGCTACCTCGGACATCTTGTGGATTCAGTTTCTGAACCAACCATGATCCCTGAACTGGTGTTTTGAGGGGTCCTTGGGTACAGTTCAGATATTGACCATTGCGTACGATTCTGAACCATCTTTCCTACAGTGTTGAGGTTCTCTTTTGAAACCAAGTAAACATTGCAACGAAGGACATGTAATACACAGGGTTAGAAATTTGACTGGTGAGGCTCCATCGGCGACAATGTTCAGCCAGCCAAGTAATAATTTGCTGGCCACACGGATATATATAAAATCTGAGAATTCTACAGATAATTTGTGTGTCTGGGTGCCTGCCTGGTCCAAGCAAATCTAGTGTTGCTTCCCACATCTTGTGGCTGGTTCAGTTTCTGAAGAAACTGAAGCTGGCCGCTAGATTTATTTGCGTATGTATATCAGAACCTTTTGATAAACTGAAGCAACATTTCCATTTTCCAATCAGGCAAAGGCAGAACAGACACAGAGACATCAACTACGATACCTTTTTTTCTCGAGAAAACGCAAAATACTTTTTGCGTGTCATTGCATTGAACAGGTAGAGTGTTTGTTTACAAGCTCCCGAGGAGATGACGGACAAAAACAAAAACAGGTTATATCAATGGACATCCTAGCCTCCCAGGTCACTGGCATGATCGCCTCAAGACCTCTGGCTCCGGCTTTCTTCCTTGATCGCTGTCATGGTTGCGCTGACTGAGGGCTGTGTATAGTTGAATATATACAGACATGGTGGTAGACTGGTAGGTATTGTAAGGAGAAATATATACAGACATCGCATGGCTCTTCAGCGGGTATTTGTCGCATTATTCAGCAGGTATTTCTGTACCGTTGAGAGGTAGATGCGCCAGCAGTAGCAGCTTACTAATGAGACCTCGAGCGCCTGAAGTGTGTTGGATGTTCCATGTCATGTATCTGGAAGGTTGCATATTCACATAGTTATTATAATACCTCCAGCCTCGGTACCATTGAAGAGCGGTAACACTAGTAAACAGCACACCGAATGAACAAGTGACATAAAACTGAGAATGGATAAACAGGGAGGCAACCACGATTGAAATGCAGAGCAGAAGTGGTCTCCATAAGCATCATATTTCAAAAAAGAAAAGGGCTTCCTCAGTGGTGATGCTAACCTGGGAATTCGATGGAGGCGCGCCAGCATTTCCTTCTACACTTGAAAGCTCCGTCCTCTGCAGCTTCTCTGGCAAGGTCTCCATGCCCATTTGTGACAGCAGGAGTAAGACATATGTCAGTAACTCCCCACCTGTGCCCAAACTCTTGGCGTGTATGTACCCTCGGCACCTACTGGCCGAGAAACAGAGCATCTCCACCCACACGCCTTCAATCACCTCCCACATCTTCTCATCACTCATATCCAGCAACTTATTAGCAAGATTCCATGCATCGGGGACAAAACCTTCTCGTGTAGCTGCATATCTCTCTGCTGGCGGTGAGCCTGTGTGTTCAACGGCCTGTTCTCTGTTTTCTGTGCTCTGCACCTTGATGATTATTCTCTGAATAAAACCTCTTTCAATTTCCTTGAGCAATGGCCTTTTGCCTGTGAAAAACTTCCGGAATGGCTTCTTTCCCTTGAGGACCTCCATGAGCGAAGGTTTGTCGCCCTTTAGGATATTCTTGAGCAATTTGTTGTCATCACTGAGTATCTTCTCCAGTTCAGCATTAGCGGTCGTGAGCAGATTCCGCCTTGTGCCTGACAATAACATCTCAGGCTTGACGAAGAGTAGATAGATCATGTAGTTGGAAATTTCTCTACACCGAACAGCTCTTTTGTGACGAGGTGAACTTTCACACCAGACAGCACAGCCATGGCCTACACCAGAGGCATCCTGAATACACTGAGCAGTGACACACTGGTGTTCTGCTGATGCATCCATGTAATAGAAGCATAAATCTGTGGCAACATGCCAGAGAAGAACACTCTCGTCGAATGGCCTCCTTAAGCTGCAAATCAGGCCTTGGTCGCACCTGTTGGACTGAAGAGTCCATTGCCCTCTGCGATCGTTGAACTTGCAGTAACTGTCAGCATCTTTTATTTGATCCTCCCACCCTTTCTTCACATACTTATGAACTAACTCTATAATTGCAAAAGATGAGTTGCAGGGCTTCATGGACCAATGTTGATAAAAAAAGTCCTTACAATTAAAGGTACTTAGGATGCACATCGTCTTGGTGAGCCTTTTGTTGCGTGCAAAGAATCCAACCAGGGTGTATTGGCCTACACGGCTATGTCTGATGGCATCCATTAGTTCGCCAATCTTTCTCACGCATTGCTGGATGCACTTGGTGGTATGTTTCCATCGTTGGGATAACTTTGTTATTACCCGTTCAGACAGGGCATACAATTTTCGCATTGCCCGGTCAGATATGGCATCCAATTTTCGTTGCCACTGCGGTTGCACATGTCGGCCATCAGCATCTGATCTGGATTTGACTAGCGGTGGAAGTACTCTCATCGAGAGAATAGGGAAGGAGTGGTCCAGCACTGCGGTACAACAGAACAAGGCATACGTAACCTTGACATCATTATCATCATAAGCATCTCTGTGACTATTGTGGAAGAGGCCGATGGCTACTAATGGAAGTACCGAGGCTAATAACCTTAGATAGCCAGAAAACAGTTCCATGCCTGATGGTTCACGCCTTTCAAATGCGCCGAGCATCTTTTCTTTTGTGTAGATAAGACTGAACGTGCTAAATAGCCTATCTTGCAACACACCATATGCTTGTTTTTCATCAAGCACCCAAAAGGATTTTAGGATACCAAGCCGATTAGGAAATGGGGATGCAAGGTCCACAAATAGCTTATAGGCCTCAAGGTCCACATTATAGTCATCAATTTGGCTTCTACTATTTTCCACTTGTTTTTGAAGGCTTCTAATTGCTCCCTTTTGATGGTTATCGTCTTCTCCTTGTGCTTGATCACGAAGATGGTTGTTGGCCTCAAGGTCCATCGCATCACTCTCTACTTGTGCTTGATCAGGAAGATGGCTGTCCACGGCATCAAGTTCTTGTGCTTGACGACGAGGATTGACCTGGACAAAAGCCCTTGCTGCTTGCACATAGTCCTCCAGCGAACTGATCCCACCTTCCATGTTTGCAGTCCTCATGGGAGCAGGGTTGGAAAGGCTGACTAGGCTGTTTATGCTAGCGCTCTTGAGAGCCCAAGGCTTCTCTATGCATTTTAGGACCCCAGGGACGAAGAACAAGATTGCTGCCTGCAACAATCTCTTGTCGCCGCCTGGCCATGATTTACAGAACACGTAGATGGCTATGGTGATCTGGGACACGGCGATGACGACATGGCGTGTCCATAGTTCGTTGTCTTCAATGTTGTAGGCGGTTATGAGGTCCTGGCCGCCAAGGTGCATCAGGAGGACGGGCGCCCACACCACCTCCAGGATACTGTTGCCTTTCCCGGAGTTGCAATCTTGCCTGCTCTGGCGGCTAAAGAGAGTGGCAAGGGCATATATGGCTAGAGCGTCGCTCCCTAGGTAGGCGAGCCATATGATGGATCTGAACCAAGCAGGAATAGCATACTTACGGAAGCCGGCGGAGAGGAGGAGGAGGCACTGAACGAAGAGACTGGCCAGGACGAGGATGCGCAGCTGCCACTGCTCCCACCATTCCACGGCACCTAAGGTACCCATCTCTTCGTGTCGGGCTCGATCTGCCTCACCCGCACATACACAGGCACAAAGTGAGGATTCAATTCAGTATGGATGCTAACCCATCGTATATGTAGGCACATGTTTAGTAGTAGTATGTGGCTACGATCCAAGGGCTGGCTTCATCATATGTTTTGCTCAACTTGATAAAGTAGGCGTTGGGCTTGTCTTAACTAACTTTGTTCGACCTGACCAATCACTCACTCTTAAATCATCCATGTCTCGCACCTAGGGCAAGGCATCTGTAATGCTATAATCTTCTGTAAGCCGGTTCAAACTTGGAAGCAAGCCTTTTTCTTTTTGCCTAGACCGAATCAGTTCAGCGTAGACTACAGGGTGGAGACCTTCAACTGGAGCTGGAAAAGATGCATTTTCTTGATTTCTGGTAGGAAAATCCATGTGATCTGCCTCGCAGTTACAATAATCAATAATGTGTGGTTACCGGGGATGCTTTAATTTCTCCCCAGGCGAACCCCAAAGTATAGGGACAGTGATTGACTACGATTCTTTTTCTTCTCAAAAGTGGTAAGGAAGGAAGGAACAGCATTAGGCTTAACTCGAGCATCTCGTGGCTAGGCCTGACGTATTCTCGTGGCTAGGCCGTTACAATAATGTGTGGGCACCGGGGATGCTTTCTCCCCATCCGGGCGAACCCCAAAGAAAGTATAGGGGACATGCATTGCTGTGGAGCCAATCGAGCGTGAATCAGCTCTTGCACTCGGTCAGTGAGTGCTCTGCTCGCTGGCTATGAATCGAGCTACTAGGACTGCAGTGCGACGGACGGGAATAAACACAAGCAGCTTGCGTGCAAGCAGGCAAAAGCTCACCTGACGATCCGCTTCGAACGGACGGAGCAGAGAGCGTCGACCCTCCTGCCGACACCATTCGACAGGCAGACAACTCCAGCGCCAAAGAAGACATAGACCCAAGACGGCGCCATCCAGAGAAAAACCTCGCTCAATTTTCAGCAATTGTTTGAGCATGTTCTTTGGTGGCGGAAGGAGCTGGTGGGTGGGGATCGCGTTCAGTGCTGCCTACGCGAGGCGTCCAGCCTTAGCCTTAGAGCATCTCTACTCCGGTTGCCAACAATGAGTTACCAGGCCGGAATTTTCGTCCGGACGAGCGAAAAATGGTTCAGTCGTGTTCTCGCAACACCGAAATGGTCCGGATTTGGTCTAACTTTCGTCCGACGATTTTAGGCCGAACCTAGGACGCTGGGAACCACCTATAAACGCCGGACGCAGAGAAAACGCCAGAAAGAAACACGCCCGTATGTGGCCCCGTCCTGTCAGCGAGTGAAAGCCAAGTCATCCTCGTCCTCTCGCCTCGGCTCCTGCGACAGACCGTCGGGCACTAACTGCTCGTCTTGTCGACCACGTGTTGCCTTAATGGCGCACCACCGCCAGCCCGTCTTCCCGCCGTGTCTCTATTTTCCGCCTTCGCCGCTACACCACTCCCGCCTCTTTCGGCTATAAAAGTCGACGCCCTTGCCGCTGCCTAGAGCACATCCTCACGCCTCCTATTCCCCAATCTCAAGCTCCACCATCCCCGGCGAAGAGAAGAAGAACTCGTCAGCAATGGCGGAACGTTTCCTCGGCAACCGGCGGCAGCGAGCGGCTTCGGTCACTGTCACACGGCTGCTCTACGAGGCCGGCTACCCGGCACCGTCGGACTTTCGGTGCCTGCCGACATGGAGGCTGAGCGCGGGCGGCATACCCATGCCACCGGTGCCGTCGGACGAGGCGATCGTCGATGAGATCCAGCTCGTCATCGCCGACATGGATGACCCCGACCTCGCCGAGGACCCGAGTAACCTCACCTAATGGGGACAATTCTTCGTCGACGGGCGGGAGGAGCAGCTCGCCGCCTGCGAGGAACAACTCGGCGGGCAAGCGGAGGTGGTGGAGCACGCCCGGCCGCACCCTCGCCACCGTGCTGGAGCACATCCAGGCGGGGAACAACCCGCGGCTGGGTCGACACCGCGCTCGTCGCCGCACACAAGCTCACGTGGCATCGTCATAAATGAGCCTCGTGCGCCTTCGCCGCTGAGCGGCCACCTTCGGCTGGCAAGGTTAAAGCCGAGTACGCCAAAGAAGGAGCCGGCGGACTGGACGGTGCCGGTCGACGAGGACGAATTCCTCCTCAAGGTGGCGGTGGAAGCTTCGCTTGCGCCCGGTCCAGGGCGGATTGGGAGCGGGCGGAGGCAACGCGCGTCCGCCGGCTTCACGAGCAGGCCGAGCGTGCGGTCGCAAGCGTTTGCCACCAGAGCGCCTACCTCGGCGCGCCGCTCGTCGTCCTCGACGACGACGAGGAGGATGCGCTCGGGCCTTCACAGCCGTGGCGCTGCAGCGACGCCGGCCAGGGCAGCTCCCGGCCTTCGCAACCGCCGAGCGACGATGATGATGACGGCGATGAAGGGACGTAGGACGCCGACTACACGTCGTTCTACCGCCACTTTGGCATGTGAACAGCGTCGGCATCGGCATCAGCGGCAGTAGTTTATGGTTCTATGTTTTTTTAGTTTACTTAAGACTACCTCAGTCAAAAATCAGGTATATGTCCGAATTTGGCTTTACTATGTACGAAATCGCCTATAGTTTAATGAAATCGCCTACCTTCGTTTAATTTCGCCGTGTTTGTTCAAATTTTGGCCAAATGCGGGAACTCGGACTGGGAGCGTGAGTGGGAAATTGGGCTTTCTCAGGCCAAATGTTACATCTGTCCGGAGATAAAAATCACCGGAATTGTGCCTAGGAACGCCGGACGAGTGGGGATGCTCTTAGTCACGACTCACGAGCCCGGCCTTGATCGTCCCCAAGCAATAAGAACCAAAAGAACTATAAGAAATTCAACATTTAAACTTGAAACAACAAGAATAAGAGTTCACTTACAGTTGGTAGTCGTATGCGCTCAACACTTCATTCATTTGCGGAGGTTATGAAAGTTAGAGAGATGACAAGAATACTATGCAAGCTTCGGTAAGTCAAGATAATCAAAGTAAAGTTTAATATAAGTATAAGTAACTAGAAGTGTAGCAATCAATCCAATTCTACTAATTAACTCTCAGCTTGCCAAGGAACACTAGAATGTTTAAATAGCATAATTGAGTGAGAGAGTTTCATGTCCCAAGTAGTATAACAATGAAGTGTCTTATTTACACCCACATCAATAAATCAAGTCTATCAAAAACACTTCTAATCCAATTATTGTCTTTCAAGAAAAAATCGTAAAGTAGTAATGAGACCATGCCAAGGACGTGTTATGTGGATCCTCATAAATATCTTTTTTATTTCTTTCATTTTTCAAGGATCGTTGATTGTTTATTTTGCAAGTGTTTGCACAACCTTTGAGAGTACCAATACTTTTGCGCATATATTGATACGGATGCCAATCATGTCATCAACTCATAGCCTAAATCCAGGGTTATACCATAGAGCGTTCAAAAGCTAGCGGAGTTGTTGGCATCCAAAAGGTGTGTATTAGAGACATAGAACAAGGTTGTCTCAATTCTTTCTCTCTCTATTTTTTTGAGCTACTATAGCGTTTTGATCCACAAGGTTAGGTTTGGCATGCATCACAATTACCACTAGACTTTATTTAAATCAAACAATTCCTTTCATGAGTGTTGCCAAGACTATCAAAATATCTATGGGGTTAAGTATCATCAAGGGTATACTCTCAAGACAATCATTTATCAAACAAGTCATAAATTTCAGACTTTTTCTTATTGTACTTGTTTGGTAATATTATTTCCAAGGCAAGACTCGGTTAACTAAAAGAACTAGAGCAAGAGCTTCAACAAGTAATCATCATACCAATAAAAAGCCTTACTCTAACCATATTAAATTACTTCCCACTAGCATGGCATCTTAGCAAATCAACCAACTAAGATAAACAACTCAAACTTCATAAGTGGGAGACATAGGACATACCTCTCATAAGTGACTTCATGATCCTCTTCCTTATTGGGATGTGTTCCTTCTAACGCAAACATAATTACTCTCATAATGATATTAAAGCAAAGAGGCAAAGTGTGAATTCACGTTTACGAAAAAAGGAAAAACAGAAAAACCTTTTTGTATTTTTGAGGATAGGGATTAAAGAATAGAAAAGAACTTGCGACCAAGCAAGGTTTAAGAAAAGAAAAAATAGCAAAAATAAACTAAAACGAAAGAAAATTAAAAAAGCAAAGTGTTGGAACAAGCCAACATGAGTATTTCAAAGCTCCCAGGGAGCTGGAGTACAACCTCGTTATTACACAAATAAATTTGCTGGGGGAACACATCCCCAAGATCAGGCTTTTGCAAGCCCCTTTTGTTGTTCATTGTGGTGGCGGTGGATAATCTCCCACGTTCCATTGGCTGCTCTAATCATGGAACTGGGTGGCGAGGCTTGCAGTAGCATCTCGAAGGTTGATGGAGAAGTTGTTCATGTTTTGAATATTTCCTTTGAGTGCATAGATATCTTCATAGGTGGTGTAGTAGTTTAGTGGTTGCTCGTCTTGTTCGGGTCCTCCTTGTTCTACTTCTTCATCTTCTCCTCCTCCCACGGATATTTCTTGTTGGGGTAGAGTAGCTTCAACCTACGCATCAAAACGCAAACATCCATCCTCAATAGAGAATAAACTGTTAGGCAAAGGAGCCGGGATCAAGTGATCCGCTCCAGGTATATTGAATAAATATCTACCATGATTTCTAGAAATCATACCACATGCTCTCAGAGTAGAAAGACCGAGACGGTGACTTCCAGTCAACAGTTGGATGTTACCTAGGTTGATGTGAAGCGCGCGTGCAAGAACAATCACAACTCCTCCTCCACATATGGGTCCTCGAGATTGAAGAGTCTGATGCTTAAGTAAAACACAAGTAGAGCGCCCAAATTTGGTGTTAAGTTCCAATTAATAAGAGCAGCTTTTGCGAGGATCAACATGTCCTCCTTATTAACTCTCGTAAACTCACCACATGCCTGCATTGTGTTAGCAATCACATAGAATAAATATCGAGTAGCAGGATGATCAATTTGGTCCCTATGGGTGTGTTTCCACGAATTCTCATCAAATTAAAGTATTGTAAAGGGAAAGGATCTAAAACAAAAGTAGTTGTGCATACATCAGTGGTGTTGTTGGCAAACCCAAAGCATTGAGCCCATTGGCTGAGTGTTAAAGTGTACTCACATTTTATAAGGCGGAATTTGATTCGATCAACTTTGGGACTTTGTTCCTCGGCACAACCATAAGGATCCACTGTATGTGTCAAGCTGCTGAAGAACTTAAGCGTCAAGCAGCGATACGTGGCAACATCCTGAAAGACAAAATTGTACAAACCAACATTGTTGCAAAGTAAATCGAAATCACCACGAAAGCCAAGTTGGTTTAGGATATAAGGACACGCTCACTTGGTGGACTTGATTTCTCGAAGCTTGAGACGGTTGAAACGGTTCAGCTGGAACTCCTCGGTGAACTCGATACCAAGTGACTCGGGGGTCAACGTATCAATGGGTGGTGCGGAGGATTCCGCAGACATTTCACGTGTACGACTCCTCGTCTTCATCTAATAATAAAAATAAGACAAAGTAAATAAAGATTGCTAATAATTTTTTTGATCCAATAGAAACATAGCATAAGTGATTCTCTACACTAACTACAAAAGAAAATCCTCTAAAAACAATGCTAAGAACACTTAATATCAAGAATGAATCAAGAACAAGACCTATGTTTAAATTTGCAATGATGAATGATTGAGTGAAGCTTTTGCACAAATAAGTTGAGGATCAGAGGAGAATCATACCTTAGATCGAATAAGTGCGAAGAATCAAAGAAATATTAAGTAAGTTTGAAGATCCAATGGAGGTGGTTTGGAGTTTGGAGGAAGAAGAAAGAGAAAAATTGATTTGGGGATTTTTAGGTTACCTCCTTGGGGTGCTTATGGCGGCCCCATACGTGGTACGGCCGAGCGGTACTGCCGGAGCCTGCCCGTACCGGGTGATTTACCTTGGGGGTGACGCTGCTCCCAGGCGGCGCACTTGGTACGGTCGCACGCGCCCGTACGGTTGGTCGTTATCGGTTCTGTACCTTTTGCTTGAAATCCGATATTTGCTTGAGGGTACGGTACGGGCGCGCAGTATGGGCACGTCCGGCCATACCAGTGGTCGTTATCGACATTGATTCCTTCGGCAAAAATCAAAAATTTTATCTCCCTTCGGCTTGATGTGGTACGGACGCATGGTACGGTCCACTCCGGCCATACCAGTGGTCGTTAAGAACACTGTGAGCTACAAAACTTAAGGAATTTGATTACTAGCTCTGTGCGCCTTTGCACATCTTATCAAAGGACTAAATAAGAACAAACATACTAAGTAATGATCCAGCAATACTTCTTAGGCCATGTGTTAGTAAAATATAATATCGAGGATTACCTTATTTATTCTCCTCTCTCCACAGGTCTTCTTGAACACTCTTTATTAAAAACAAAAACAAAATAAAAACAAAACTAACACAATAAAAATTAATACATAAAGAAAATTTTATTTCACAAGGGTTGCCTCCCATGAAGCGCTTCTATATAAGGTCAATTAGCTTGACCTTGATGGCAACCACTTAGGTTTGTGAACTAGAACACCCACTCCAAAGTAGTTGGCTTTCAAAGTAATTACACCATCATCATCATTAGGCTTGGCCTTCTTTTTCCTAGGGAAGTGGACTACAAAAGGATCTCTAGATGGTAGCCCTATTCTAACATCCCCTTCATGCAAATTAATCAAAGCTTTAATTATTCTTAGGAATGGCCTACCTAGAATTATAGGTGCTATGGGATCTTTAGGCATGTCCACAATAATAAGATCAATAAGAGTGGGACTACCTTTAATTTCAACAACTATGTTTTCTTTGATCCCAATAGCTTGTTTATAAGTTGAATTAGCTAGATGGAGTCTCAATTCAGTTGTAACAAATGAACCCAAGTTTAATTTATCGAATAGGATTTTGGAAATCGTTGAGACGCTCGCACCAAGATCACAAAGTGCGGATATCTCATTAACTCCCAACTTAATTTTAATAGTGGGCTCAAATATATCATCTAACTTAGCTGGAAGCTTATCAACTACTCTTTTATACTCCATCTCTAAATTGTGAACCCTAGATTCTACTTGTTGTATAAATTGTTGGTACATAGCATCGTTACCTTGTTCTATACCTAGATTCTTAACGGTGATCATCTTCAATAGATCTTCCACGGTATATTTCGGTGTTAGCGCGTTGCTATAATCCAGATCTTAAGGTTTTTCTTCATTGGTTACCACCCTCATCATCTTGAGGTCTTCTACCGGATTTGGCTCAAGTTTTCCAGCAAACTTTGCTAGTATGAGAGCTTGGCTCTCGGCTACCTTACCCAGCTGAGCCTCCACGGTCTTTTCCTGTAGAGCTTGCACATCATTTCTAATTGCAACAGCTTGGTTAGATAATTTTCCTATACTAATTTCATGGTTCTTTGTGACCTTAATAACCATATTATTTTGCTCGATTTGGGCATGTATAAATGTTCTAACGGTTTGCTAAAACAGGAGATTGTCATGATTTGCTCCATTAGTATTATCATAATTATTATAAGGAGATCTGATACGTCCATTTTGCATCACTATTCTATGTCATAATTCACTATTATTCATTGATATATTTCATATTAAGAGGTGATACTTATGTTATTTCATCTGTTTTTGCATGGTTGATGACTTTTGGAGCATGGACCGCTGCAGTCAGGATTCTGATGGAAAATGTGCTGTTTGGAAGCAAAATTCGCAAAGATCAGAAAATCCGGAAAAATACATGGAAAATCCTATTTTTCCAGAAGACGAAGGAAGCCAGAAGGGGGGCTGGAGATGGGCCACAGGGGGCCCACACCACCCCCTAGCGCGAGCCAGCCTAGGCCGCGCCACCAGGTGGTGTGGCCGCCCTGGTCTACCCCTGGCACTCCCCTCTGGCGTATATTATCTTCCCGAAACCCTAAGACTCGGGGGGGCGACCACAGAAAAATTCCGCCGCCTCTGCGGGGCGGAAAACACCGAGAGAGAAAGATCTCTCCGGCAGACAGATTTCTACGAGGGGAATTCCTTCCCGGAGAGGGGAGATCGTCGCCATCAACACCACCATCAAGCTGGACTTCATCAGGATCATCATCATCATCACCACCATCATCACCATCTCCATATTGCTGTAACAATTGCATTGAATCTTGCATAGTTCATAGGGGAAACTTTCCTGGTGTTGATTACTCTTTGTAGTTGATGTTATTGAGTGAACCATTGAATTATTGTTTATGTTCAGATTTTTACACATCATTATTCCATCTCTGATCATGATCCATATGATGTCTTGTGATTAGTTTGTTTTGTTCTTGAGGACATGGGAGAAGTCATGTTGTTAGTAGTGGAGTTGTGTTGAGAAAGATTCAATAGTTTGATATTTAAGTTGTGGTGTACTTCTTCTAGTGGTGTCATGTGAACGTCGACTACATGACACTTCACCTATATGGGCCTAGGGGAATGCATTGTGTATTTGGCTACTAATCGTAGGGGTTGCCGGAGTGACAGAACCTGAACCCCCGTTAGGAAACCATTGCACAAGGGACGTAAGGGTCTTAGAGTTTAAAGTTATGGTTAGGTTTCTACCTTAATTACTTTCTTGTACTTACTGATGTTTGCAAGGGGTATAATCACAAGTATGTATTAGTCCTAGGAAGTTCGGTACATTAGCACAGGTTCACCCACACAACACTTAGCAAGCTAAAGAACATTAATCAACTATATGAAGCGAAAGCACTTGACAGTCTTCCCATGTGTCCTCGAGAACGTTTGGTCATCTTAAGTAATACAACCGGCTTGTCCTTTGCTACATAAAGGATTGGGCCACTTGCTGCATTTATTCCTACTGTCTTTTATTTACTCGTACTTCGTTTACTTGCTTTATCAAAAAACCCTAAATATTCGTTTGCTAAGTATTTGTAGAGAATTCCTGATCCATACCACTAGCCAGCACCTTCTGCTCCTCGTTGGGTTTGACACTCTTACTTATCGAAAATACTGCGATACACCCCCTATACTTGTGGGTCATCAAGACTATTTTCTGGCGCCGTTGCCGGGGAGTGAAGCGCTATTGGAGAGTGGAACTAGTAAAGGAAACTTCTACTATAAGTATTGTTTACTTCTGCTAGTTGCTTTATTTTTGTTATGGATAATTCGCTAAGTTTCTTATTTGGTAATGCTACTACCACTGCTAAGGTAGTAGATAAGCCACCACCTACTGAGAATGATGCTTTTAAAATACCTACAAGAATTATTGATCGTGTTATGGATAACTACTATGTTGGGGATGGAACTATCCATCCCGGTGATCATTTACTCTTTATACACGAATTATGCGGGTTGTTCAAGTGTGCAGGTATTACTACAGATCAAGTTAAGAAGAAGTTGTTCTCATTATCATTGAAAGGAAGAGCTGAGGAATGGTATAAGCTGCTGAAGAATGGTCAAGCTCTTGAATGGGAGGAAATAGTACCTCTCTTTTATTCAAAGTTTTATCCTCCTAGTGAGATTCATAAAGATCGGAATCAAATATACAACTTTTGGCCTCTTTATGGAGAGAGTACAGCTCAAGCTTGGGGGAGATTGAAGTTACTAATGCTCAAACGTCCCATTCATGAGCTCCCCAACAATATTATTATCAATAACTTTTATGCAAGGCTTCCTCTTCATGATAAGGATTTATTGGATGCTTCTTATGCTGGATCATTCACTCGCATGGAAGAAGAAGCTAAATGGGATCTTCTGGACCGTATTCAAGACAATGCTGAAGCTTGGGAGAATGACAAGGGTAGAAAGTCAGGTATAAATTATGATTATGAATGCATTGAATCTTTTATGGGAACTGATGACTTTCAAAATATTAAAAATGCTTATGGTTTAGACTCTCAAGCTATTGCTTCTTATTTTAAGGCTTTTGCTTCCTACATTGAAGTGCCTAAAAAGAAGTGGAATAAGTATCATGAACCTTATAAAGATGTTGCTAAGAGTGTTCCTGCAAGAAATACTGAAGTTGATACTACTAATCATGTCTTACCTAAACCTTACATTGAGAAAATCCCTTTCCCATGTAAGATAAAGGAATATTCTATGATAGCTAGTATGGTTAATGAAAGTACAAATAAAGCTGTTGAACCTGATAAACAAATGGTTGATGAACCTATTATAGCAAATGTGAAAGACTTTGTCACTAAGTATGTAGAGGAGGGACACACTATCCTTTGTAAGGATACCTCTAATATTGTTTCACATAGTAGTGTTATGAGAGCTAGTATTCCTGTGTTTTCTGTTAGAATAAGTGATCATTGCTATGATGGTCCTTGTGATAGTTATATTGTTAAGTTTATGCATGATACTGAAAGTTACTATGAGAGAGGGAAAAGTGTTCTTATGTATCTCAATAATATCAAGTTTCCTCGTTTTATGCTGAAAGTTTTTTATGTTGCACTTCTTTTGCCCTCTTATGCAAGTAGTTTCTGGTTTCAACAACTTGTTTGTTTATAAAATTCCCCTGCATAGGAAGTGGGTTAGACTTAAACGTGTGTATTTTTGCTTCTTAATGCTCCCTTTCACTTCAATTCATATTCCTATGTGAGCATCTCCAAAATTATCATGCCCATCTTAATGGCTATAAAGAAAGAGCTTTTTGGGAGACAACCCAATTTATTTTTGCTTTCAGTTTGTTTGTGTTTCTCTGAGTCTTGGAAGCTATTACTTCAGTAATAACCTCTCCTTATCCATTTTTTTTGGTTTTTGTGTCAAGATCAACCTCTAATGAGAGAGAAGTAAGATTTGGGAAAGTTGCTGTCCTGAAACAGATTTTTGTGCTTCACCGTAAAAATTCGTGAGAGATCTCTGTATGTCGGATTGAGCTGTGATTGTTTGTGCCTCTGCCCCAGGTTGTTATTTAACTTTCGTTAGTTTTTCACTTTTTGATTTGAGCAACAGAAGAGTTTCGAAAAAATTGATCTTTACCTGCTGGTCTGTTTTGACAGGTTTTGCCACTCTTGCATTTGCCTCTTTATTCGATTTCCTTTTTGAATTCTTTTTGGGTTTTCAGAAGGAGTTGCTACAGTATCTTATGTTTTGATAGTTTTCAGTTGAACTTGGACTCAAAAGGTTTTATCACTTCATTTATACTAATGTTGCTAATGAGAATTGTGTGGAGTTTTGTGTGAAAGAAATTTCAAGGTAGTGGAGATGATGGTGTGATAAGGAAGAGAAGGGTTTTATGACTCAAGTAATAAGTGTATGAAGATGAAGATATCGACGATATTCAAGTGGGTACTCCGGAAGAATCCACTAGATACCAAATTCAGAGACCTACAGAGTCTGTTTTCAAATAGGTAACAGTTCTGGTAAGAAAAGTTCCGCGAAAATACTATCCAACTATATTTTTGCAGTTTTTAGACAATAAGGAAAGCTACGAAGCGAAAGAGGGACGGAAACGGAGCCAGGGTGGCTCACACCATCCTGTGGCGCGGGCCCACCCAAGGCCGCGCCACCAGGTGGTGTGTCCACCCCGGACTCCGCCTCCGACTCGTTTTCGCCCAGTACCTTCCTTTCGTCATGAAACTTAGTAATATATAATCCCCCGGATCTCCCGAGGTTCGTATATCGTGTTTTCGTCGTGTTTTTATTTCGATCTGTTTCTGCCAGGACATACTCTTTGAAAGCTTAGAAGCACAATGGTGTCCGCCAAGGATAAAGGGAAGGAGCCTATGGAGGAGGATCTCCAAGACCCCGGGCAGGAGAAGGAGATCAAGAGTGAAGGTGAAGAGGAGGCAAAGCACACTAGCACTACCGTTGCAAGCATTGGAGTGGTGGCAAACCCAGCCATTGGAGGGAAGCCTCCTCATCACCGTTCAGATCCCTGGTCACTTCCTCCACGCACCAAGAGTCCTTTCCATACTCTTATCCATGAGCATCAATACCAGAATATGCCCAAGGAGAAATTACCCTCCAATTGGGATTTGCCTCATTCTAGCCATGCAGGAAATGAAGACTTCAAGGAGGTAGAGTGGGGGGAAATCGCAAGAGCTGGGATTCTCAACCCGACATGATCATGAGCCGCATTGAGCAAAACTCACAGCTTATTCGAAATCTCACCTTCAAGATTGAGGACTTGGGGAAATTGGTCAAGAAGCTCATTGAGAGGATACCACCACCACCGAAGGAGTAATTCGTCATCAGGTTTGGCATCCCCTTGGTTTGTTCCAAGCTTGGGGGAGTGTCGCGGTATCACATCACTATCTTCTATCTTTTTACCTTTTTAGTAGAGTCATATCATGAATAGAGAAGTTATTATGTAGGATGGTTTGCATTATGGAAGTGTCCCGTCTCTCGTTAGATATGTATCCCTTGGTGTGAGTTGCCGTTATGGTTTATTAATGAGAAGTTCTATCATTCACTCTTTTGCATAGCTTATATTAGTTTTCAATTCGTGGTTGTATGATTGATCTTGTTGTTAGTATTGGTATCACTTTGGGATCATTGAGTTACTTTAGTTGGTTTTGGCAAACTTGGCTCGGTCAGTAGCAACACTATTTTTGAGAGTTGAATGAAAAAGATAAAAGTAGTCTAAAGAAATATAATTCCATCATCTTTCTTTCTTGATTTGCTCATAAGTTTAGTATTCTCTAGTTAAGATCTTTTGTGCTTCCAAGGAAGATTGCATGTTTGTTTTTATCACTTGTATGTTTGTTTGTTTCCTTCAACTCTTATACTTGCTACCCAACCTTGCTAGCCAAAAACCTGTACTGAGAGGGAATTCTTCTCGTGCATCCAATCCTTTAAACCAAACCCATGCCATTTGAGTCCACCATACCTACCTATTAGCATTATTGCTATTCCAAGTAAATTCTTGTTTTATCTACCTCCCAAATTAAACTTGTTATGTGAAAATTAGTGATTAAAGCTCTCACGAACTTGATGGCACACTTTACTTTCTTGCACTTAATAAACTTGAACCATTGTGCTCACCTATGTTGCGTATATGCTTGCGCTTTGTAAGTTGTGAATTAGTAGAACCATGCTGTCATGGGGAACGCTTTCAACATTGCACTGGTACTTTGTACCTAGTTGATATCATGTTCTTTTGTCTATGTATGTCATCGGTGTGAAATGAAAGGGGAGCTTGTAAGTCCATGGAGTTATGCATGTGTGTTAGAGAAACGTCTGGGCCGCTGGTCTAATCCACGCTGACATGGTGGAAACCTGCAGCGTAACCATAACGAGTATCTATGAAGCATTCTTCTTATAAAAAAAGAGATAGAGATTGAGAAAAATGTTGGAGATATGCCCAAGAGGCAATAATAAAAGTGATTATTATTATATCTTTATGTTTATGATAAATGTTTACATCCCATGCTATAATTGTATTATTAGGAAACACTAATACATGTGTGTTTTGTAAACATAAAAGGGTCCCTAGTAAGCCTCTTGTTGAACTAGCTTGTTGATTAATTGATGATCATGGTTTCCTGATCATGGACATAGGATGTGATTAATAACAAGGTTATATCATTAGGAGAATGATGTGATGGACACACACCCATAGTAAGCGTAGCATAAGATCAAGTCATTAAGTTCGTATTACTGTAAGCTTTCAAATACATAGTAACCTAATCCTTCGACCATGAGGTTATGTTAATCACCATCACCAGATGGATACTTTGATGACATCAAACACCGCTTCGTAACTGGGTGGTCATAAAGGTGCCATTGGGTATTCTGAAAGTATGTGTTGAAGCGCATGAACCAAGATTGGGATTTGTCCATCCATATGACGGATAGATATGCTCTGGGCCCTCTCGGTGGAATGTTATCTAGTTAGCTTGCAAGCATGTGACTAGGTCACAAGGGATGACATATCACGGAACGAGTAAAGAGTACTTATCAGTAACGAGGTAGAACTAGGTATGGAGATACCGACGATCAAACCTCGGATAAGTATAGTATCGCGTGACAAAAGGAATTGGTTTCGTATGTAAATGGTTCTAATCGATCACGAAGTCATCGTTGAGTATGTGGGAGCCATTATGGATCTCCAGGTCCCGCTGATGGTTATTGATAGGAGATGTGTCTCTATCATGTCTACATATTCACGATGTAGGGTGACACACTTAAGGTTCGAAGTTGTTTTAAGTAGATATGGAATATGCGTTGGAGACCGAATGTTGTTCGGAGTCTCGGATTGGATTCGGGACATCACGAGGAGATCCGGAATGGTCCGGAGAATAAGATTCATATATTGGGGATCATTTTCTAAGTTAGGAAATGTTCCGGAGTATTTGTATGAGGGTTCTAGAAGGTTTCGGAATGTTCCGGAAGGTTCTGGAAGGTTTCTTGGAGTTTGCTTGAAAACCAAGGAAGGGATCAAGGAGTCCTGGTGGGTCAAGACTAGGAGTCGTGGGGGAGGAGGACTCCTCCCCCCACTCCCCAATCCGCCGGCCTAGAGGAAGGGGAGTCCTACAAGGACTCCCCCTCCCATGGCGCCTCACCCCCCTTAAATAGAAGGGCAGGGGCGCCCCCTCCACCACCGCTCCAATAACACCCAATCTCTGCCGCCTCTCTCCTCCTCCTTCTTCTGCACAGGCATAGGCGAAGCCCTACAGAATTCTCTACTCCACCACCACCACCACGCCGTCGTGTTGCTGGGATTCCGTGGAGAAGATCTACTACCTCCGCTGCTCGCTGGAACGGGAGAGGAAGGTCTGCTTCGACTCCGCACGTGTGACCGACTGCGGAAGCGCTGCCAAAACGCGGCGCCGGAAGGATCGTCAACTTGACCAACTGCGGGAGTGCTGCTGGAACGCGACGCCGAAAGGATCGTCCACACGATCTTGAGATCGGCAAGTGATCGACTACATCAACCACGAGATCTAATCTCGTTAACGCTTTCGGATCTACGAGGATTAGTTCCTATCTATCTCGTTGCTCATGTCTAATAGATTAGATCTTGGCTTTTATCTAGATTAGATCTGGGTTTTGTTCGTTCTTGCGGTAGAAATTTTTTGTTTTCCATGCTACGAACCCATCAGTGGTATCAGAGCCGTATCTATGTGTAGATCTGTTGCACGAGTAGAACACAATGTTTTTGTGGGCGTTGATGCTTTTGTTGTCGGTGTCTTAGCGTGTACGTTCCATCTTGCGGCATGGTGGGATGAAGCGGCTCGGGCTAACATTACATGTCATCGCACATGAGACTTGCTCCACGCTTGACGTGCAACTTGCTTTGCACAAGTGGCTTTGCGGGTGTCTGTCTCTCCCACCATAGTTAAGATTCAATTTACAATGAGCATCTTGACAACACTTGTATCAACGTTGTGGTTCTTGTTCGTAGGTAAGATCGGTCTTATGCGAAAGCCCCAAACCACGTAAAACTTGCAAAGAAAATTAGAGGCGTCTAACTTGTTTTTGCAGGGGTTTTGTGATGTGATATGGTCATCATGTGATTATGATTGTATTTGATGTATGCAATGATCCTTGTTGTAATATGGCAACCGGCAGGAGCCTAATGGTTGTCTTTAATTCTGTTAAGACCTGCGTGTCTATTCATCTTGTAATAGCTTTATTCCAAGTAGTTGTAATAGTTGCTGGTGATGATGGACAACCATGAAGCGGCGCCACGGACCTTGACGCAATGCTGGTGATGATGGAGATCATGTCTGTGCTTTGAAGAAAAGATCAAAGGCGCAAGAAGAAAGGGCCATATCATATCACACTAATTATGAATTGCCTGTGATGTTAATCCTTTATGCATCTTGTATTGCTTAGATCGCGACGGTAGCATTATAAGATGATCCCTCTCACTAAATATCAAGTAATAAAGTGTTCGTCCTTAGTTGGCACCGTTGCTAAGACTCGTCGTTTCGAAGCATCTCGTGATGATCGGGTGTGATAGACTCTACGTGTGCATACAACGGGTGCAAGCCAGATTTGCACATGCGGAAACTAAGGTTAACCTTGACGAGCCTAGCATGTACAGACATGGTCTCGGAACACGGAATACCGAAAGGTAAAGCATGAGTCATATGGATGATATGATGAACATGTTGATTGCTCGCCTTTAAAGCTACATCATCTCACGTGATGATCGGACTTGGTGTAGTGGATTTGGTTCATGTAATCACTAAAACAACTCGAGGGATGTTGTTTTGAGTGGGAGTTCATTTGTAATTTGGATTAGTCGAACTCAATTTATCATAAACACAATCAAAGTGAATTTGCATAGTTTGTTGTAGTCATTGGCATCCGTTCACCACCTTACGCTTAGTTATAGTTGAGATAGTGGAACTATAGAAATTCTGGATATTTACTTTATGAACTGGTATCGTATTGTTTTGAATGTCAATTTAAAGTTTATAAGTTCTATTGCAAACTTTCAGCAAACTCTATTTACTCCATGAAGTTTAATAAGTAGTATTAAATCAAGAGTAAGAATTCCAATGTTAGTATCTAATGTATCATGTTTGCCTCCATGATTCTTGATACTCAAAAGATTGTTTTTAATATCAAGTTTATCTAAGAGCTGAAAGCAATGTTTCAGAAACCATCATATGTGAAAGGTATTGCGATATCTAAACAATGTGTTGGTTACAACATGATAGAGTATACGTCCTCATATTTGATGAGAATTTGTGAAGGTTGGAGACGCTAGTCGTCCTAATCCTCCAAAAGGTTTTGAAAAAGAAACATTATACTCGCAATTCACCTTTATAAGCTACAGCAGCTTGATCATGAAAGTTGTCATGATAAGGATGAATAGAAGATGTAAGTAAAATGTTTACTACACTAAATGATTACTAAAGAATGGATTTTTGAAAGAACACCAAACATTTGATGATGGTGATCCACCTCAAAGTGCAAGTCCAAAGGTATTAGTAGTTGACTATATACGCTTTGTACTATGTGTCATATGAATGACACCACTATTGATGTTGATAGATTCTTTTAAAGGAAAAGGAATTGCTGAAAGAAAATCTATAAAATATTTGGCAGAAAATAAAAGGTTGGAGATGTCCAACTTAGGCATATAGAAGATATACATGTTATGGTTGTATTCCTTGCTTGTTAAATAATGTGGTTCTTAGGTATTGGATACCGAATTGGTTGGTATGAAGTGTCATATAGGACAACGTAATTCATGAACTACAATGGCCTAAGTAACTAGCAAGAGAATAAGTGATGATGTTCATCGAAAACAAATAAAGTGTTATTGTGTTTTTCGTTGACATCAAACCTAGCCTTCAAGATTTGTTATTTTGTTCTGGTATTACAAGAACAATGGTTGTTCAAATAATAACCGTATTCCATAAAGGATGGATGAACTTTTACAAGTCTAGTGGGAGAAATCACATCCATAAACACTGTTGCTAAAATGTCGCAAGAAAAATGATTGAAAGATCACTTATGAAGTGACATCGCTGTTTAAATTATATTTGAAAGAAAACATGAAGAAACTCCATGTTGATGGAATTTTGGAGTCTTTGATTTTGATCAATTGACGCATGTGAGACTTTCCTCGAGATAATTGAAACTCCGTCCATAGGCCAGAGAGGAACGGATGACTAGCTTATTGGAAATTGTGCATGCTGATGTGCATAGTCCATTATGTGTAGCCATATGCGATGGATCTTTTTGCTTCATATGCTTTCTCCGAAAATTTGAGTGAATATATCTGTATATTTACTTAATACGGAAGAAGTATGAAACATTTGAAAATTGTTCAAAGACTTTCAAGATGAAGTTGAAAATGATTGTAACAAGAAAATAAAGAGTTTATGATTCGATCATAAAGAAAGATGTTTGGGTTACAAGTTTAGCAAAACACCTAAGATTTGAGGAATCGTTCCATGGATTTGCATTTCCCAAAATACCATAGGAGTATGGAGTGTTTAAGATATGTAATGAAACCTTGTTTGACATGGTAAGATCAAAGGTGTCATTTATAAAACTGCCATATGTTTTAAGGATTGAAGCTTTAGAGACTACCGCTTTTACACTGAAAAGAGCTCCATCGTGATCCATTGAAATGACACCATATGAGTTATGGTTTGGGATAAAACCCGAATTGTCTTTTCTTAAATTTTGGTATGCTATGCATAAGTAAAATGTTTACAACCAAAGTCGGATAAGCACGTCTTTGTAGGTTATCCCAAAGAATTTGTTGGGAATTTCTCCATAACACTGAGGACAAAAGAGTTTGTTACTTGGAACGTCAAGTTTCTTGAGAAGGAATTTTTCGTGAAAAGTTAAGTGGGAGGACAATAGAACTTTGATAAGGTTGTTGAACCTTAGCTATATGTTCTAAGTAGCGCAGCGCCGGAAAGTGTCCCGGTGGCGGCCACAATGCTCATGGCTCTCGTGATTACAAAAGGTGTGATCTCGGAGATTAGAGTTCCTATAGAACCGTGTGGGTCAGTAAGAATCAAATAGTCAGATTTGATAAACAAATCGTTATTCTTTTGACAATGATAAACCGACTACATGCAAAGAAGCGATGATGGGCCCTGACTCCATAAAATGACTAGAAGTCATGGAATCCGTGATAGCATCCATACATGAGAAATCAAGTTTCTGAACTTTGAAGACCCTCCGGAAAGGCGTGAAGCCTATCGGTCGTGTTTGGATTTATAAAGAAATAAGACATGGATGTTTAACATCTATGAAATAGTCGACATGTCAGAAAGAAGTTTACGACAATGTTCAAGGAGTTGACTATGACAAAATTTGATCTTTCATAGCGATATTTAGTCTGGACGGATTAATGTAGCAACCACTACATATATTTTGGTATATGGTAGTTGAACAAACAAAACAAGTTCTTCTAATAGAATGGTTACCTAGGACGTGTACATGACACGATCCAAAGGGTTTTGTTAATTCAAAGGATGCTAAAAGAGTATGCAAAAACTTCATGGTTGAAGTAAGCATAGCGGAGTTGGAATCTTCACCATGATGAAACTGTTAAAAGAGTTTAAATTCATCAGAGATGATGAAGATGCTTGCATTTGCAAGAAATTAAGTGGGAGCAATGAGACATATTTCTAATACATTATGTAGAGGACATATTGTTGATTAAAAATAGTGTATCTTGTATTGACACAGGTTAAGAATTTCATTTCGATGAAAGACTTAGGCATAACCCAAGAATTAGGCATCAATGTCTATATGAATAGATTGAGGCGCTAATATGGTTTTGCCAAATGTACATAGATAAGATGTTGAATGAGTTCAATATGGAAACAACAAGAAAGGTTCTTGACGCACGGAAAGGACTGAATCAAGATTCGAGAGTGTTGACACGAGATTCAAGTGTTTTGACACTTGGTGAAATCACAAGAATATTTTGATCAATCATTCTTTGAGATGTACACATCCAGATATGTCCTATGCTCTAAATGTTATGAGCATATACCAGAATGATTCATAAGATGATCATTGGATAATAGTAAAGATATTCTTATGAGCTTTGGAAGAACTAAGAATATACCATGTATAAGTGACAAATAGTTAAAGGTAGTTCATTGTAAAGTGTTACATTGGTACTAGTGTTGTCACAAGATACAAATTAAATTTATCTCAATTTTGACTTTGGGTAGCACAATGTAATGGAAAGGATGTTCCATGATGGATTTGGATGAGTTCCAAAGTTAAGACATTATGACGGATACTACAACAAAAGGCTAAGTATATAACTGCTATAGTAGCGGCAAAGGAGGGCATTTGTGTTAAGTGGTTTGTTATCAAACTAGGTGTGGTTCCTAGCAGGCTAATACTATGAAGATATATTGTGTGACAATAATATCAACATATTTTGAGCCGAAGGAACTAAAGGTCTCACCAAAGGACCAAATTTATACAATGCCATCTCATTGGAGAATGAGTAATGCGTAGGGACGCAAGGACATGCAAATACACACGGACCTAGAAGTGTCAGATCCGAAGATTAAGTTTACCACTAGCAATAGTGTCTATACAACACCAGAAAGCCATAGGTGTTGAATGCACAAGTTTTTTAACTAGATTATTGACTCTAGTGCAAGTGGGAGACTGTTGGAGATATGCCCAAGAGGCAATAATAAAAGTGATTATTATTATATCTTTATGTTTATGATAAATGTTTACATCCCATGCTATAATTGTATTATTAGGAAACACTAATACATGTGTGTTTTGTAAACATAAAAGGGTCCCTAGTAAGCCTCTTGTTGAACTAGCT
This sequence comes from Avena eriantha, assembly GCA_910589775.1. NCBI lineage: Eukaryota > Viridiplantae > Streptophyta > Magnoliopsida > Poales > Poaceae > Avena > Avena eriantha. Next base: position 73,202,119 of record OU342744.1, on the reverse strand, counting down.
TATTGATTAATTGATGATCATGGTTTCCTGATCATGGACATAGGATGTGATTAATAACAAGGTTATATCATTAGGAGAATGATGTGATGGACACACACCCATAGTAAGCGTAGCATAAGATCAAGTCATTAAGTTCGTATTGCTGTAAGCTTTCAAATACATAGTAACCTAATCCTTCGACCATGAGGTTATGTTAATCACCATCACCAGATGGATACTTTGATGACATCAAACACCGCTTCGTAACTGGGTGGTCATAAAGGTGCCATTGGGTATTCTGAAAGTATGTGTTGAAGCGCATGAACCAAGATTGGGATTTGTCCATCCATATGACGGATAGATATGCTCTGGGCCCTCTCGGTGGAATGTTATCTAGTTAGCTTGCAAGCATGTGACTAGGTCACAAGGGATGACATATCACGGAACGAGTAAAGAGTACTTATCAGTAACGAGGTAGAACTAGGTATGGAGATACCGACGATCAAACCTCGGATAAGTATAGTATCGCGTGACAAAAGGAATTGGTTTCGTATGTAAATGGTTCTAATCGATCACGAAGTCATCGTTGAGTATGTGGGAGCCATTATGGATCTCCAGGTCCCGCTGATGGTTATTGATAGGAGATGTGTCTCTATCATGTCTACATATTCACGATGTAGGGTGACACACTTAAGGTTCGAAGTTGTTTTAAGTAGATATGGAATATGTGTTGGAGACCGAATGTTGTTCGGAGTCTCGGATTGGATTCGGGACATCACGAGGAGATCCGGAATGGTCCGGAGAATAAGATTCATATATTGGGGATCATTTTCTAAGTTAGGAAATGTTCCGGAGTATTTGTATGAGGGTTCTAGAAGGTTTCGGAATGTTCCGGAAGGTTCTGGAAGGTTTCTTGGAGTTTGCTTGAAAACCAAGGAAGGGATCAAGGAGTCCTGGTGGGTCAAGACTAGGAGTCGTGGGGGAGGAGGACTCCTCCCCCCACTCCCCAATCCGCCGGCCTAGAGGAAGGGGAGTCCTACAAGGACTCCCCCTCCCATGGCGCCTCACCCCCCTTAAATAGAGGGGCAGGGGCGCCCCCTCCACCACCGCTCCAATAACACCCAATCTCTGCCGCCTCTCTCCTCCTCCTTCTTCTGCACAGGCATAGGCGAAGCCCTACAGAATTCTCTACTCCACCACCACCACCACGCCATCGTGCTGCTGGGATTCCGTGGAGAAGATCTACTACCTCCACTGCTCGCTGGAACGGGGAGAGGAAGGTCTGCTTCGACTCCGCACGTGTGACCGACTGCGGAAGCGCTGCCAAAACGCGGCGCCGGAAGGATCGTCAACTTGACCAACTGCGGGAGCGCTGCTGGAACGCGACGCCGAAAGGATCGTCCACACGATCTTGAGATCGGCAAGTGATCGACTACATCAACCACGAGATCTAATCTCGTTAACGCTTTCGGATCTACGAGGATTAGTTCCTATCTATCTCGTTGCTCATGTCTAATAGATTAGATCTTGGCTTTTATCTAGATTAGATCTGGGTTTTGTTCGTTCTTGCGGTAGAAATTTTTTGTTTTCCATGCTACGAACCCATCAAAAAAGAGAAAATAAAAAAGATATTATGAAAAGAGGAAAGAGAGAAAAAAGCACCATATTCCCATGGTAAATAAGAAGATTGCTGAGATGCTTGTTGTCTGCTTGCCTTGTCATTTTGATATGGGGATTCTTCCATATCATCGGGCAAGGGGTACCACGATGGCGGTTCTCTATGATACACATATGCTTACGATGACAAGAACTTACCGGTGACTAAACTTGAGTAGCATGAGGAGCGGCCCTCGTATTCAAGGGACATGAGATTCTCAACTTACAACTTGTCAATGCATATCCTCATATTTGATCACTTTATCCTTAATCACCTAAAGATGCCTATGATAGGGGCAATGAGAGCTGAAAGCTAATAAGTATCATAATTTTTGGGAGCTCTTTATGAGACTTGCAATCCCTGCTTCCCTCTGCGAAGGGCCTTTCTTTTACTTTTTAGTTGAGTCAATAAACCTACTCCCTTCTATCTCAGCAAGTATTTTGAGTTGTTGTGTTTCATTCATTCATATGATGATTTATTCAATCATGTTTCTTATGTTCCTTGTTTTGCACATTGCTCTTATCTTGATGTTTACTACTTTGAAAGCGATCATTGAAAACCAGTTATTTGTGAACTCCAGCAAATTATCTACTATTCTTCGACCAAGAGCTAAGTTTTCCATTGCCAATTATAATTTACTTTATGTATCTTTATTGTGTTTCCTTTACTCATTGCAAGTTGAGTTATATAATAGTGAGTTGTCTTCTATTATGATCTATGTATTGATGAATGTGATGCTTCTTGTCCGTATTCTTTTATCGACTCTTCACACCATAAACCTGAGGTCATGTTTATTTAGCTCAGTTTCGCTTGGGGACAAGCAAAGTCTAAGCTTGGGGGGAGTTGATATGTCCATTTTGCATCACTATTCTATGTCATAATTCACTATTATTCATTGATATATTTCATATTAAGAGGTGATACTTATGTTATTTCATCTGTTTTTGCATGGTTGATGACTTTTGGAGCATGGACCGCTGCAGTCAGGATTCTGATGGAAAAGGTGCTGTTTGGAGGCAAAATTCGCGAAGATCAGAAAATCCGGGAAAATAGATGGAAATCCTATTTTTCCAAAAGACGAAGGAAGCCAGAAGGGGGGCTGGAGATGGGCCACAGGGGGCCCACACCACCCCTGGTGCGGGCCAGCCGAGGCCGCGCCACCAGGTGGTGTGGCCGCCCTGGTCCACCCCTGGCACTCCCCTCTGGCGTATATTATCCTCCCGAAACCCTAAGACTCAGGGGGTGATGACCCACAAGTATAGGGGGTGTATCGCAGTATTTTCGAGGGAAGTGAAACCCAATTTATTGATTCGACACAAGGGGAGCCAAAGAATATTTATAAGCCTTAACAACTGAGTTGTCAATTCAGCTGCACCTGGAAACAATCTTGCTCACAGCAGTTTATCAGTAGCAACAGTTTTGTAGTAGGAATAGTAAAGCAGCAGCAGTAGTAAAGCAAAGACAGTAGTAACAAAAGCAGTAAACAGTGGGATTCAAGTGCGGTAGGCATAGGGATGGATGGACGGGCGTTGCATGGACAAGACAATTCACAAAGCAATCAGAACATAGGGCAATTGCAGATAAATAAGATAAAGCATCCAAGTACTAGACAATCCTAGACATGTGTTCCATATATAGTCATACGTGCTCGCAATGAGAACTTGCACAACATCTTTTGTCCTGCCAGCCCGTTTGCAGCGGGGCCTCTAGGGAACTACTGGCAATTAAGGTGCTCCTTTTAATAGAGCACTGGAGCAAAGCATTAACACTCTGTGAACACATGTGATCCTCACATCAAAGCCTTTCCCTTCCGGTTATCCCGATTTCTGTCACTTCGGGGCCATAGGTTCCGGACAACGACGTGTGTATACAACTTGTAGAAAAGACCAAGAACAATACTATCATAATGAATCAATAACATGTTCAGATCTGAAATCATGGCACTCGGGCCCTAGTGACAAGCATTAAGCACAACAAGTCGCAACAAAGTCATAAAGCACTAATAAAAGATACTAGGCACCATGCCCTAACAATCTGATGCCATTACATGAACGATCTCATCCAATCCCTACCATCCCCATAGCCTACAGCGGGGGATTACTCACTCATAGATGGGGGAAACATGGATGGTCGATGAAGATGATGGTGGAGATCGATGGAGATGGCTCCGGGGGCACTTCCCCGTCCCGGTAGGGTGCCGGAACAAAGACTTTCTGTCCCCCGAATCTCCCCTTCGGTGGCGGCGGCGCAGCGGAACTTTTCGTGGAAAAACGTCGAACCCCCTGGAGTTTTTAGGTCAGAAGGCTTCTTATAGGCGAAGAGGGAGACCGAGGGGGTGCCTGGAGCCACCACACCATGCCCTGGCGCGGCTAGGCCTAGCCCGCGCCTGGGCGGGTGTGGCCATCCCCTGGCCCTCTCCGTCTTGTATTCTGGCTCCTGGAGTCTTCTAGAAAAATAGGTACTTTGGCTTTTGTCCCGTCCAATTCCGAGAATATTCATTTTCTAACTTTCCTGGAACCAAAAACAGCAGAAAACAGGCAGCTGGCACTGTGGCTCTTGTTAATAGGTTAGTCCAAGAAATCATATGAAAAGTACTCCAAAGTGTGGACAAAACACAAGAAAGTGGATAAAACCAAGCATGGAGCATCAAAAATTATAGATACATTTGCAATGTATCAACATCCCCAAGCTTAACTCCTGCTCGTCCTCGAGTAGGTAAGTGATAAAAAGAAATAATAATTTTTGAGGTGACATGCACCGTCAAAGACTTGATCAAAGTATTTGCAAAACATTCAAAGCTTGGATCATAGTACTTCAATCATAACATGAAAGAAAAAGTTCTAGCAATAAGCAAAGAAACTATGATGCAACATGAAAAGGCACAAACAAAAGATTCATGAATAACAATGCTTTGCAAGACGTTTTTTTGTTTCACATAAAGAAAACATAGCATAAAAGTATTCAGCTTGTCCCTCATAAAGTAGCAAATATAAATGCATAGGAAACCTTCAAAGTTCATAAGAGTGACTAGATACAATAGTTTAAAACAAGAAATAACAAGATATGCATCAATCAACTAGTCTTGGGACAATGCACATAGAACTAAGAATGGCCACTATGCTCTCAAAGTAAGTGCATAAAGATAGAAGGTGGAGACTCAATATAATGGTGGAAGAAAGGCCTTTGTATAAAAGGAAGTAGGGATTCAAGTCTCATAAAGAGCTTCCAAAAATTATGGTACTTATAGCTTTCAGCTCTCATTGCCCCTATCATAAGCATCTTGAAGTGATTAAGGTTAAAGTGAACAAACTATGATGTACATGCTTGACGAAGTATAAGTTAGAAAACTCATGTCCCTTGTATACGAGGGCCGCTCCTCATGCTACTCAAGTTTAGTCACCGGTAAGTTCTTGTCATTGTAAGTACATGTGTATCATTGAGAACCGCCAACGGGGTACCCCTTGCCCGATGATTCGTAAGAATCCCCATATCAAAATGACAAGGCAAGCAGACAACGAGCATCTCAGCATTCTTCTTATTTACCATGGGAATATGGTGCTTTTTTCTCTCTTTCCTCTTTTCATAGTATCTCTTTTTTTCTCTTTTTTTCTCAATATAGGATTCTTTTTTTATAAGAAGAATTCTTCATAGACAGCTCATTATGGTTACGCTGCAGGTTTCCGCCATGTCAGCATGGATTAGACCAGCGGCCCAGGCGTTTCTCTAACACATATACATAACTCCATGGACTTACAAGCTCCCCTTTCATTTCACACCGACGACATCCATATACAAAAGAGCAAGATATCAACTAGGTACAAGTACCAAGTGCAATGTTGAAAGTGTTCCCCATGACAGCATGGCTCTGCTAATCCCCAACAAATAAGTGCAAGCATATACAACATAGACGACACAATGGTTCAAGTTTATTAAGGGCAAGAAAAGTAAAGTGTGCCATCAAGCTCGTGAGAGCTTTAATCACTAGTTTTCTCATAACAAGTTTAATTTGAAAGGTAAACAAAAGCATGAATATACTTGGAATTGAAGGGAATATGCCCGAGAGGCAATAATAAAGTGGTTATTATCTTATTCCATGTTTATGATAAATGTTTATTTTACATGCTAGAATTGTATTGATCAGAAACATCAATACATGTGTGTTTAATAAACAAAAAGGGTTCCTAGTTATGCCTCTCTTATAGACTAGCTTGTTGTTTAACAAGATGATCAAGGTTTCCTGATCATGGACATTGGATGTTGTTAATAACAAGGTCACACCATTGGTGGAATGATGTGATGAACATTCATCCGAAGTATAGCATTACGATCAAAGTCATTATGTTTATATTGCTATAATATCATACGAAGTAATCTTTATCCTTAGACCATGAGATCATGTTAATTGCTAACACCGGAAGAATATCTTGATAACATCAAACGTCACACCGTAACAGGGTGACTATAAAGGTGGGTTCAGTGCTACGAAGGTGTTATGTTGAGGCTCATGGACCAAGAGTGGGATTTGTCCATCCCGATGATGGATAGATATACTCTGGGCCCTCTCGGTGATATTGCATTGAAATAGCTTGCAAGCAAGTGATGTGATCACTAGAATGTTATATCACGGGAACGAGAAAAGAGTGCATGTCGGTAACGAGATCAAACTAGGTATGGAGATACCGATGATCGAATCTCGGACATGTAATATATCGCGGGACAAAGGGATTTAGTTACTAGCATTAAAGGTTCTCACGATCACAGAAGTCATCGTTGAATGTGTAGGAGTCAGTATGGATCTCTAGGTCCCGCTGCTGATTATTGATCGGAGAGGGGTCTCGATCATGTCTGCATTATTCGCGAACCGTAGGGTGACACACTTAAGGGGTACCGACACCATTTGGAGCAAATATGTTTCAGATAAAGATTTAAGAAAGCGCTCGAATTATTTCAATAGACACCGAAACTGTTTCGGGTGAAATTGCTGAAATTGGTTCTGCATGTAATATTGAAATGTTGCAGGGGGTTTTATGTGAATGTTTGTTAATTAAAGTAATTAACAAAATTCTGAATAAAAATAATAAAAGAGTTTTATTAAATGAGAGAGCATTAAATTTGGAGAAATTTAATGCATTTAAAGTGGAGACTTTAAAAGAGAATGTGAAGGGGCAAATTTATGTGGAGGGAGTTACCACCACATGAATGGAGGAGGTGAAGGGTCACCTCCTCCATGCGCCGGCCATGAAGGAGGGGCACCCCCCTCCTCCTATAAAAGGCCACCCCCTCCTCACTTCTCATATACACCTCCTTGTGAAGGATCTCTCTCCCCCTCTAGTATTATTCCCCCATGGTCTCGGATTAGCGAGATACATGTTCCCGGTGGCTTTATCTGGAAAGGAGTTGTTGCTTCCGCTGCTTTGCTGGAGCGAGGGACGGAGGTTTTCGGGGGTACCGGACGTGTGTGCGATCACGGATGCACCACTGCTTTGCGGTGCTGGACTTGGTGGTGCTGGAGCTAGATCTGATGGACGTGCTGGAGCCGGACCTGCTGGACTTCATCACGATCTTGAGATCGGCAAGTGTACGACTACATCAACCACGAGTTCCTACTCATTAACAAAGCTCGTTGTCTACGAGGGTAAGTTCTCGTTGGATGTATGTCCACCCGTTGCTTTGTACCTAGTAGATAGATCTTGGCGTGTAGTTCATACCGTAGGAAAAATTTCGTTTTCTATGCTGCGGATCCAACAGGAATAGCATAATCTAGTAGGTAGTTATGGTGGACTCTTTGGAATAACTTTGTTTAGGGAGTTGGATGCATGAGTGGAACTCATACTTGGTTGTGGAGGCTAGCAAAAGACTGGGAGCGACAAACTAAGTGAGCAATAATGGCCATAATCATGCAGAGCGACAAAACATCATTGATCAAAGCATAAAGTGATACTACAAGTTGAAAACTAAAGGATCATAAAGGCTAATTGTGACTTGGGATAGTCATAACATGGTGTGAACATGTGCCAAGTCAACCCAAATAAAGCATCAAAGGAGAATACCACTATACTATGCTTTAATATGCTAAAACAACGCATGATTCATCCAAGGCACATTAAGCAATCTCAATTGTTTATAACAAGTAATTCTACAGCAAAGAATACTAAGCATAAAGCCAGAACAATATCAAGCATGGCATGACAAAGCATAGGCCACAGTCAAAAACAAACTTTCTTTACCACTTAAGCATGAGCTTTCCTACTCTTTTCCAAACCAAACCAAACTATTTGAAAACCAATGTATGAAAGAGGGGGGTCCAACCAATTTATTCAGAAAACTAACCAAACAAAAAACAAACGAAAACCAAAACGAAAACGCAAAATAAGATGCTCCAAGAACAACACAACTGTTCATGAAACAATAAAAATGAAGCGTTTGGAAGAAACCTGGGATTTTTATTGATGAAGAGGGGGGTGCCTTGGGCATCCCCAAGCTTTGACGCTTGTACTTCTTGGATATTTCTTGGGGTGACACACGTGGCATCCCCAAGCTTGAGATTTAGTCCATCCTTCATCTCATTACCCATTCCTTCCATACACCTGAAATTTTCCTTCATACAAAACTTCACACAATCTATATTAGCAACATTAGTGCACTCAAGATAATAAATCTTAAGGTTCAGTTCCAACACCAATAAACTTCCATAAGAACACTAGCTACTGAAGCACTTCCCTCAAAAAGCTCAATTCCCCAAAAGAACTAAAAAAGGAACCAACAAGAAGCAAATGCAGAAAATGGCAGAAATCTGTCAAAACAGACCAGCAGGTAAAGACGAATTTTTTCGAAGACCTTCTGTGGCTCCAATAAAAAAGTGTTGAACTAACAAAAGTTAGATAACAACCTGGGGCAGAAGCACAAAACTTCACGCCTCAAAAATACGTTCAGAGATTTTACACGAATTTTTACGGTGAAGCACAGAAATCTGTTTCGGGATAGCAACTTTCCCAATCATTACTTCTCTCTTATTAGAGGTTACTCTTGGCACAAAAAGCAAATAAAAAGGATAAGGAGCGGTTATTACTGAAGTAATAACTTCCAAGACTCATCTAAAACTTTTGGGTTATCTCCCAATAAGTACTTTTCTTTAACGCCTTTAAGTTAGGCAAAAGCAAAAACTGAAAATGGATAAAATAGAAGTAAACGGAGATAATCATAGTGAAAACATTGTATTGTTCAATGAAATCCTTTTGTTAACAAGGTTGATCAGGTCTTGTTACCAAAACAATTCCATATGAGACAAAACTTTGTATGCCACTAATGATTATGTTACCTCAACCTTGATAGCAATGGTCCTAATCATAATAGTTTCAAATTTTTCTCTTGGTATGGGACAATATATTTCTCCAACTTGAATGCCTTCAACATGTTCAATTGAATTCAAACCATAAGTCCTATCAATCTTCTTGGGGAAATAGACAGTATGTTCCTTGTCATTAACATTGAAGGTCACCTTTCCTTGATTACAATTAATAACAGCTCCTGAAGTATTAAGAAAAGGTCTCCCAAGAATAATAGACATATTATCATCTTCAGGCATTTCAAGCACAACAAAATCAGTTAATATCAAGCAATGGTGAGCCACCTGAATAGGTACATCCTCACATATACCCACAGGAATGGTGGTAGATTTATCAGCCATTTGCAAAGATATATCAGTTGGTATTAATTTTTCAAGTTGAAGCCTCTTATAGAGAGAGAAAGGCATAACACTAACTCCATCTCCCAAATCACACAAAGCAGTTCTAACATAACTGTTCTTAATAGAGCAAGGGCTAGTTGGGATCCCTAGGTCTCCAAGTTTCTTAGGAACCTTACCATTGAAGGAATAATTAGCAAGCAAAGTAGAAATTTCTTCATTAGGGATCTTCCTTTTATTCGAGACAATGTCCTTCATATACTTTGAGTAAGGAGGCAATTTAATAGCATCAGTCAAAGGAATTTGCAAGAATAAAGGCTTCATCCACTCACAAAACTTATTATAGTGTTCATCTTCCTTTGACTTGTGTTTCTTATCAGGGAAAGGCATAGGTTTTTGGACCCAAGGTACTCTTTCACTACCATGTTTCTTAGCAATAAAATCTTCTTTGGTGTATTTAGTATTCTTAGTGTGGTTTTCAGGTTCTTCTTCAACTTTTTCTTCATTAGGAACTTCATTTTCTTCATTACCACTTTCAGTTTCTGCATCAGAGATAGATATACTATTAGGATCTATAGCAGGTTCAGAGGGTTCTACAACAGTTTTATGTTTCTTTTTCCTTTTCTTACGAGTAGAACCACTATTTTCAGCTTGTTGAGAATCCTACTCAATTCTTTTGGGATGCCCCTCAGGATATAGAGGATCTTGGGTAGCAACACCACTTCTAGTTCTAATTTCATAAGCATGTTTTTATTTAGCAGCATTAACTAGCAAGTCGTTTTGCACTTTAACGAGTTGATCTATTTGAGTTTGAACCTATTGAAAGTGTTTAACAATCATTTTTAACATCATTAGAGGTTCTTTCCACAATATCTTTAAACTCAACAATAGCTCTAGTGTTTTCCGTTAAATGATTTTGCACCCTTTTATTAAAGTTATCTTGCTTAACAATAAAGATATCAAATTCTTCTAAGCATTGATCAGGAGGTTTAGAGTAAGGGATATCACCTTCATCAAAGTGTTGGAGAGAGTGTACCTCAATAGTGGATGAGTAGGGAATAGGCTTACATAATTCTTCTATAGGAGGTAAATTCTTGACATCTGCAGCTTTAATTCCCTTCTCCTTAAGACATTTCTTAGCTTCCTTCATCACTTCATCATTTAATACAATAACTCCCCTTTTCTTTGATGTTGGAATAGGCACATGAATAGATGGTTCTGGTACAATTACTTCAGGTATAGCTTGTTTAGGAGGAGTCCAATCTTCATAATTCTTGCTTATTTTAGCCATTAATTCCTCAGCTTCCTTAGGAGTCCTATTCCTGAAAACACAATCAGCACAACTATCTAGGTATGTCCTAGATTCCTCGGTTAGTCCATTATAAAATATATCAAGAAGCTCATTCTTAGGTAATGGACTTCCAACCTGTGCATGAATCAAAGCACAAAACCTTGCCCAAGATTCTGGCAATACCTCTTTTTCTCCTTGTTTAAAATCAAAAAGTTCCTGCAAAATAGCATGTCTAGCACTAGGAGGAAAATATTTCTGCAGGAAAGTACCAATCAAGCACTCAGGGCTATCAATAGATCCAGGAGATAAATTACTAAACCAAGTTTTAGCTTCTCCTTTCAGTGAAAAGGTAAAAATCTTAGCAACAAAGTAAGTACGCATCTTAATATCATCAGAAAACAAGCCACTCATGGTAGAAAGTTCATTCATATGTGCTACCGCACTTTCATTCTTAGTCCCACAAAAAGGTTCTTTCTCGACAATAGCTATGTAAGATAGATCGAGAGAGAAATCATAATCTTCATCTGTAATGTTTATGAGAGAAGCAGCAAACTTAGCAGCAGGATATAATTTGGGTCTAATAGTACGCCTCTCAAGGAGACTCTTAGCAGCGCTGCTATCATGGGTGTTCTTAGATTCTTTAATAAACTCATCGGTCATCTCAACATAATCTTCTTCAATATCATAACTCTCACTAGACTCAGGTGAGCTAACAAGTGTGGTAGTGTCTTCATTAGGAGTTTCGGTATTTCCAGCTATAGTTCTAGCAATCGTAGCATCTAGGAAAGGACCTAATGAACCACTCTTATCAAGCACAGTAGAAGTAGCATCATAAGCATCAGAAGTTTCAGATTCAGCAGTAGTAGCAGTGTGTGTAGCATGTGTATGTGGTGGTGTAACGACCTTACTTATAACAGACGGTGAATCAGGAGCAACAGAGGTGTTTAGAACCGTACCTCTTCTTGTAGTGGATGGGAAAATAGGAACCTTGCCATCACGATACTTACCCATGATGGATGGATAGCAGCGAGCAATAGAGAATCCAAGTGAACTTGATAAATAAAGCTATGCTCCCCGGCAACGGCGCCAGAAAATAGTCTTGATGACCCACAAGTATAGGGGGTGTATCGCAGTATTTTCGAGGGAAGTGAAACCCAATTTATTGATTCGACACAAGGGGAGCCAAAGAATATTTATAAGCCTTAACAACTGAGTTGTCAATTCAGCTGCACCTGGAAACAATCTTGCTCACGGCAGTTTATCAGTAGCAACAGTTTTGTAGTTGGAATAGTAAACCAGCAGCAGTAGTAAAGCAAAGACAGTAGTAACAAAAGCAGTAAACAGTGGGATTCGAGTGCGGTAGGCATAGGGATGGATGGACGGGCGTTGCATGGACAAGACAATTCACAAAGCAATCAAAACATAGGGCAATTGCAGATAAATAAGATAAAGCATCCAAGTACTAGACAATCCTAGGCATGTGTTCCATATATAGTCATACGTGCTCGCAATGAGAACTTGCACAACATCTTTTGTCCTGCCAGCCCGTTTGTAGCGGGGCCTCTAGGGAACTACTGGAAATTAAGGTGCTCCTTTTAATAGAGCACCGGAGCAAAGCATTAACACTCCGTGAACACATGTGATCCTCACATCAAAGCCTTTCCCTTCCGGTTATCCCGATTTCTGTCACTTCGGGGCCATAGGTTCCGGACAATGACGTGTGTATACAACTTGTAGAAAAGACCAAGAACAATACTATCATAATGAATCAATAACATGTTCAGATCTGAAATCATGGCACTCGAGCCCTAGTGACAAGCATTAAGCACAACAAGTCGTAACAAAGTCATAAAGCACTAATCAAAGATACTAGGCACCATGCCCTAACAATCTGATGCCATTACATGAACGATCTCATCCAATCCCTACCATCCCCATAGCCTACAGCGGGGGATTAATCACTCATAGATGGGGGAAACATGGATGGTCGATGAAGATGATGGTGGAGATCGATGGAGATGGCTTTGGGGGCACTTCCCCGTCCCGGTAGGGTGCCGGAACAGGGACTTTCTGTCCCCTAAATCTCCCCTTCGGTGGCGGCGGCGCAGCGGAACTTTTCGTGGAAAAACGTCGAACCCCCCGGAGTTTTTAGGTCAGAAGTCTTCTTATAGGCGAAGAGGGAGACCGAGGGGGTGCCTGGAGCCACCACACCATGCCTTGGCGCGGCCAGGCCCAGCCCGCGCCTGGGGGGGGTGGCCAGCCCCTGGCCCTCCTCCGTCTCGTATTCTGACTCCTAGAGTCTTCTGGAAAAATAGGCACTTTGGCTTTTGTCCCGTCCAATTCCGAGAATATTCATTTTCTGAATTTCCTGGAACCAAAAACAGCAGAAAACAGGCAGCTGGCACTGTGGCTCTTGTTAATAGGTTAGTCCAAGAAATCATATGAAAAGTACTCCAAAGTGTGGACAAAACACAACAAAGTGGATGAAACCAAGCATAGAGCATCAAAAATTATAGATACATTTGCAATGTATCAGGGGGCGACCACAGAAAGATTTTGCCGCCTCTACGGGGCAGAAAACACCGAGAGAGAAAGATCTCTCTGGCAGGCAGATTTCTGCCGGGGGAATACCTTCCCGGAGAGGGGAGATCGTCGCCATCAACACCACCATCAAGCTGGACTTCATCAGGATCATCATCATCATCACCACCATCATCACCATCATCACCATCTCCATATTGCTGTAACAATTGCGTTGAATCTTGCATAGTTCATAGGGGAAACTTTCCTGGTGTTGATTACTCTTTGTAGTTGATGTTATTGAGTGAACCATTGAATTATTGTTTATGTTCAGATTTTTACACATCATTATTCCATCTCTGATCATGATCCATATGATGTCTTGTGATTAGTTTGTTTTGTTCTTGAGGACATGGGAGAAGTCATGTTGTTAGTAGTGGAGTTGTGTTGAGAAAGATTCAATAGTTTGATATTTAAGTTGTGGTGTACTTCTTCTAGTGGTGTCATGTGAACGTCGACTACATGACACTTCACCTATATGGGCCTAGGGGAATGCATTGTGTATTTGGCTACTAATCGTAGGGGTTGCCGGAGTGACAGAAACCTGAACCCCCCTTAGGAAACCATTGCACAAGGGACGTAAGGGTCTTAGAGTTTAAAGTTGTGGTTAGGTTTCTACCTTAATTACTTTCTTGTACTTACGGATGTTTGCAAGGGGTATAATCACAAGTATGTATTAGTCCTAGGAAGGTCGGTACATTAGCACAGGTTCACCCACACAACACTTAGCAAGCTAAAGAAGATTAATCAACTATATGAAGCAAAAGCACTTGACAGTCTTCCCATGTGTCCTCGAGAACGTTTGGTCATCTTAAGTAATACAACCGGCTTGTCCTTTGTTGCATAAAGGATTGGGCCACTTGCTGCATTTATTCCTACTGTCTTTTATTTACTCATACTTCGTTTACTTGCGTTATCAAAAAAAACCTAAAAATCCGTTTGCTAAGTATTTGCAGAGAATTCCTAATCCATACCACTAGCCAGCACCTTCTGCTCCTCGTTGGGTTCGACACTCTTACTTATCGAAAATACTGCGATACACCCCCTATACTTGTGGGTCATCAAGATTCTATAGGATTAGCATGATATTTTTGAACATTGGAAGCATAATTATTTTTCCATGCAGGATTAAAAGGAGTACGAGCTATAAAATTAACATCATTAACATTGGTAGTGATAGCATTAACTTGGGTATCTTCCTTACCCTTTACTAAGCTAAGAAACTCATCTACCTTAGATGTAAGCTCTTCATTATTTACCTCGGTAATTGAACTTACTCTATTCGAGGTTCTTTCCACATGCCATTGAGCATGGTTATTTTACATATCATCAAGTAACTTCTTTGCAACACTCACTTGCTTTCCCATGATCGTTCCTCATGCCGCAGTATCTAGCATAGACTTAGACATTGGGTTAATACCATTATAAAACAAATGTAATATAAGCTACTCTTCCATCCCATGACTAGGACAGTTCATTACGGCTTCTTTCATCCTCTCCCACGCAAACGCTAGTGGCCACGGTCTTCTTGTCTAAAGCTTGTAATGTTGGATCTTAGCTGCATAGTCTTAGCTGCGGGGGAGGGGGAATTTAGTCATAAACAAATTAGTACATTCCTCCCAAGATTTAATAGTAGCAACCAATCCTTAGCCTTTCCTCTAAAAGAGAAAGGAAACAACCTTAGCTTAACAGCATTTGGATCTACATCCTTAATACACATCATGTCGCAAATTTCAGTAAAAGTATTTAAGTGCAATCCCGAATCTTCAGCGGATGAACCCCCAAATTGGTTTTATTGAACCAAACTTAAAAGGTTAGGCTTTATCTCATATGTTTCTGCATCAACTGCGGGCTGAGTGATGGGTGCATGAATAAAATCATCTGTGGGAGTAGCATACTCCCCTAATCTCTTTTGAGCCATGGTTCTTATCTTTTTGGTATTTTTTTAAGTAATGAAAACAAATAACAAGTAACTATTTTTTGGTTTTCAAAAGTAAACTAATAACAAGAATTAAACTACAACTAATAATAAAACTAAAAACAAGGTCTCTAATGACCTCACCAGGATAGCGAAATTTTCCCCGGCAACGGCGCCAGAAAAAGGGTTGATATCTTTGATCCGGATTCACGGATGTAGTATAATAGCTTTTTACCTAGAAGACCTAGGTTTAATCGAACCTCAGAAAGCACTACTAAAAGGTAATAAAAAAGTACACGTCTACAAGACTTTGTTTGTTCATTTTACCTTAGCTGACCGGACCAATCTAGTTTAATTTATAATGGGTGTGAATCAATGGATGGAAATAGGCCAGGGTAGAAGATCCACCTGCACCTGCACGTCAAATGGGATAAAATATAATAATAAGCATATTCATCTATAATGTTTGAATGGAGATAATATATTGTGGGCAACACATCCTAATATTCTAGAGCCCCCATGATGCAGCGGGCATAGCAATAGACTTTTAATCCAACCGAGTGCACACCGAAGCCACAGGTTACAAACGATTATTAAGTTTAAAACACAGATCAAAGCTTTAAGTGGTGATGTTGTTGATGATCCCGAATGGGGCGCTAAGCAAAGACCGTACTAACTTTTCTATCACTGAGGTTCCTATGAGATTGCTGCTAGCCAAGTATCCCACCTCAAGCCTTTATAAATCTATGGGATCTTGGGTACCTACAAGTCCACGAACTGAGACAAGAGACAAAGAAACAAAAGATACAAATCAAAATTGCAAACAAAATACAATTCTCTCATGATCTAGATGCACATAATCGCTGCAAGGTTTCTCCCCAACCCACAGCCCGTGAGGACTACTCATTCATAACAAATAGATCGGAGATAGAAAACATCATACAAATACTT
This sequence comes from Avena eriantha, assembly GCA_910589775.1. Taxonomy (NCBI): domain Eukaryota; kingdom Viridiplantae; phylum Streptophyta; class Magnoliopsida; order Poales; family Poaceae; genus Avena; species Avena eriantha. Next base: position 73,186,059 of record OU342744.1, on the reverse strand, counting down.
GGATTGAAATCAAATATTCTTACAATGGTCGCCAAATCACAAGGAGATCTAAAGTACAAAGCAATGGCTATGGCTAGTGTATGGATGGATGGTCGAAGTGATGAAAATGGATGAATAATGGTGTGGATCTCCTTTGGTGGTGTTGCGATTGAATCTGAGAATGGCGGCTCTCTGGCCGGTGGCTAGAGCCTCAAAATATATAGGCGTCTTCACGAAAGTTGTAGGGTTTGACGAGATCAAGCTGTCGCCACCTGGTACGGGCGGACCACGCTCGTACCAGTGGTCGTTAAGCATTCTAATGCCTAGGTACTACATCCCAATTAATTGGTCGTGTGTACTTCCTCAAAATCCTTCATTATGACTCCTTATTTCGCATTAAAAGCCGTGATTTCCTGCGCAACGTAAATCAAAGATAGGATTTGCATATCTTCGCAATTATTAGTCATTGGTGGAAAGTATTGAGAGTTTCTTTGGCAATTGCTTGACCAAAAACAATGTTTAAACACAATTGAAGATGGCAAAAATCGGAGCCATCGATGAGCTACATGATGGTGGTACTATGTGGCTAAATAAAAAGCGTTTTGGTATGAATGTATATGGGAATCTCATGAAGGCTTTTGGAGTATGCTAGAAGAGGCGTGGCAAGCTTCGGAAATATGTTCTACAGTCCATGATCTAACTCAAAATATGGATAATGTCTCATGGTCTTTGGCTAGCTGGGGTTTTATAGTTTTTGGTTCGGTTAGGTAGGAGATGCGGTCATTGAGAACGAAGATTGCGGAGTTGCGTGTTTTAACATCACGGTTGGGGCCTTCGGATGAAGAGAAGACACTTCAAGCAAGGCTGATTGAACTCTGCTATCGAGTGGAAGTTATGTGGAACAAGCGATCTTGTATTTAGTGGTTGAGCAGAGGGGATAACAATACACGTTTTTTCACAAGAAAGCTAGTGCTAGGCGCAGCAAGAATAAAATTGTTGTTCTGGCACAACCAGATGGATCGCTTGCATAGGATCTAGAAGAGCTTGAAAATATGACTACAAAATTCTATGCTAATTTGTATGAGTCTAAGGGGACAATAGGGATGGAGTAGGTTTTGTCCCATATACTGGTTAAGGTTGATGGTAATATGAATGCTGAGCTAACAAAGCACTAAGGCCCGATTATTTCCTGGCACATTTCTTTCAGTGGCATTGGGAGTTGTATGGATATCAAGTGATTGATATCATACTCAAAGGAGAATAATCCCCAAAGGATATAAATCAAACATTCATTGTTTTAATCCCTAAAGTATACAATCCAAAAAATCTAGGACAATTTCGGCCTATAAGTTTTTGTAACATGATCTACAAGATTGCTTCGAAGGTATTAGCTAACAGACTGAAAGTTATTCTCCCTGAGGTTGTATCTAAAGAGAATCGGTGTTCATTCCAGGTAGACTTATCACTTACAACATTATATCTGCATACGAGTGTCTCCATTTTATGAAGACAAAGAAGAGGAGGGATAATAGCCATTGCGCTCTTAAACTTGATATGATGAAGGCTATGATCGAGTTGGTTGGAGTTATTTGAAGGTTGTCATGCTTAATTGGGGATTCATCTCAGTTTACTAAGTCCATAATGAGGTGCGTCACATCTGTTTCATTTTTGGTCCTTTTTAATGGTGGAAAGTTGGAGTGTTTCAGGCCTACCCGAGGAATTTGTCAGGGCGATCCTATATCTCCCTATTTATTTCTTATTGCAGTTAAGGGTTTATCTTGCATTATCAAGGTTCATGAAGCGGCTAGAAACATACATGGGGTAAAGGTTGCATCTTCTAGCCCATCTGCGGATCATCAATTGTTCACGGATGATAGCCTTTTGTTCTTTAAGGCTAATACTGTGGAAGCAACTTTTGTTGACATAATTTTGTAGAGTTACTATGGGGCGTCTGTTCAGTGCATTAACAAGGACAAACCCTCGATATATTTCAGCAAAGGGGTCTCGGAGGCTAGGCGTGTTGGAATAAAATAGATTTTAGAAGTTCCAAGTGAGACACTTTTGGAGAAGTATTTGGGTTACCCTCTAGTGTTGGAAGATCGAAGAATGGCTACTTCAAGAATCTCAAGGACATGATGTGGAAGGGTGTCATGGGATGGATGGGGAAAACACTAGCTTGGAAAAGGAGGTGTTGATTAAATGTGTTGCTCAAGATATTCCAACATTTTTATGTCATGCTTTAAACTCCCAAGATGCCTGTGTGCTCATATCAATAGCCTCTTTCGAAAAATATAGTGGGGAACTAAGAAAGGGGAAAGGAAGATGATGTGGGTGTCATGGGTAGAAATGACATAGCCAAAGAATATGGGTGGCATGGGCTTTAGGGGTATTGAGCTATTTAATTTGGCATTATTGGCTAAACAAGCCTAGCGCATGATCCAAAACCCATTGTCTTTAAGTGCTCGCATTCTTACGGTTGTCTACTTTCCGGACCAGTCTTTTCTTGACACAGAACTAGGCTCAACACCATCTTAGATTTGGAGGGAAATTCTCGAGGGTAGAGGAACATTATCTCTTGTCTTGATCAAAAGAATTGGATCCAGTGAGGGAACCAATATATGGGCTGATAATTAGATACCTAGGGACTATAGGTTGAGACCTATATGTCCAAAAACTGAAGCTGAACTGCCTACCTATGTATATCAACTCATTGATCAATCGACCGGGCAGTGTAAAGTTCAAGTGCTTTATGAACACTTTATTTATGTAGATAAAGAAGCAATCATGGCAATATCGTTGAGTACAAGGGTACATGAAGACTTTTGGTCCTGGCATTATGAGAAAACGGATGTCTTTACTACAAGGTTTGCATATTGCAACATCCCAGGATTAACACCTAGAAATAGAGAGGACACATGTGTGTGCATTGCATTCATGCATAAGAAAATCTGGGGAATTTTCATGCAAAATTAAAAGAGTGTAGAGGATCGAGAACTCTCTTGTTCTGGTGGAAAGATCGGGATAAGTGCGACAGATTTCGACATGACCTCTATTGAATCTTTATGTTTCGAGGGGGAAATAATTCAAACATGTATTTGAATTTCAAAATTGACTTCAAATGAATTTAGAAAATTCACAAAATTAATTAATTAAATAAAAAGAAATGATTACCATAATAATATAAAAAGAATTCTTTATTAATATATTCACATGTAGTATTACATTGTTCTTTGACAATAAAATAATAAAAGTAAGTTATCATAAAATATTTAAATGGAAAAGTAAAATGGAAAGGAAATTACAACAAGATATAAATCAAGGAATTCTTATTTACAAGAATATATATTACATTGTCTTTGCAGATAAATAAATGAATAAAGCTTATAATGGGAAATTGTAACTTTATTACAATAATACAAATTTTATAATGTTATGCAAATGTTTAAATAAAAAAATGAAATATTACAATAAGGATCAATAAAAAGGAGTCCTAAACTAATTCCTAACCATTTCCTAAGCTAAGCTTATGTATCTTCTCATCCTATTTTATACCTGCAAAAAAGTCAAACAAGAAACAAGTAATAAAGTAAAAAGGGGGTTAGTGTGTTAGCATACTCTAAGATTTAGCATACTAATGATATGCTTAAGCTCATCATTGAGTGTTTTAAAAAGGAACAAGTGTAGGATATGTTCTTTTTATATCAAATGGCCTTAGATCACCATCAGAGGCCTTATGGGGCAAGTTTCACCAAATTAGTTAAAGGCAAAAGGTAAAAACCCCAAGAAATATCGTGATATACTTGAACTAATCTGTAAGGGAAGGGTCCCACTTGCAAGTACATTACACAATAGCATGCAAATGTTGTGATGTCAACACCAGGGAGAAGATAAGAAGAGAGCAAGGCATGTACAATAAGGGGAAGAGAAGCACAGTGATGTCTACGCATGCTTCTATTCTTGTAGACTGTGTTGGGCCTCCAAGTGCAGAGGTTTGTAGAACAGCAACAAGTTTCCCTTAAGTGGATCACCCAAGGTTTATCGAACTTAGGGAGGAAGTGGTCAAAGGTATCCCTCTCAAGCAACCCTGCAATCAAGATACAAGAAGTCTCTTGTGTCCCCAACACACCCAATACACTTGTCAGGTGTATAGGTGCACTAGTTCGGCGAAGAGATAGTGAAATACAAGTAATATGGATGATTATAAGTGGTAATTGCAATCTGAAATAAGAGTGGCAGCAAGCAAACATGTAATAGTACTGATTGTAAACAGTGTTTCAATGCTTAGAAACAAGGCCTAGGGATCATACTTTCACTAGTGGACACTCATATAAATATCTTCTATTCATTATGCTACCATGAACTACTCTCTGGTTGGACGATGTAGGGTTATGATACGTTGCAAACGTATTTATAATTTTTTATGTTCCATGCTTGTTTAGTATCTACTTTCTTATGTTTTGTCTACATTTGGAGATACTTTTATGCATTTTCTGGAACTAACCTATTAACAAGATGCCACAGTGCCAGTTGCCTATTTTCTGCTATTTTTGGTTTCAGAAAAGCTGGAAAAGAACTATTCTTGGAATTGGACCGGACAAAAGCCAAAGTCGATATTTTACTCGAAGACTCACGGAGCCAGAAGACGAGACGGAGAGGGGCCAGGGGCTGGCCACACCATAGGGTGGCGCTGGTCCCCCTTGGCCGCGCCACCAGGGGTGTGGGCCCCTGGTCCACCCTCTAACATCGCCATTTCACCTATAAGAAGCCTCCGATATAGAAACCCTAAATAATCCGGGAGAAAGCCACGAAAACCTCCACAGTGCCACCGCCACCGAAGAGGAGATTCGGGGGACAGAAGTCTCTGTTCCGGCACCCTGCCGGGACGGGGAATTGCCCCTAGAGCCATCTCCATCGATCTCCACCACCATCTCCATCGCCGTTGTTGATTCCCATGATGATGAGGGAGTAGTTCTTCCTTGAGGCTAAGGGCTCTACCGGTAGCTATGTGTTCATCTCTCTCTATGCGTGATCTTATGAGATCATGAGCTTTGTAATCTATAGATCTATTCTACTACTCAAGTGCTTTTATGAATCTCTGCTTATCCCCACGTGTGTGAGTTGACAGTGTGCACACCGTGTGGCACTTTGGCTAAGTTTACATAAATACTTGTCATGAGTATAATTTGAGTTGGATGTCTCTATGAGATTGTGGTGTTTGTTGGAACCATCTAGCGCTCAAGGTGATAGTGAGGGGTTATCTAGATGGGGAAAGTGAACTTTGAGGTGTGTTGTTATAGCCCTACCGTGGATTAGAGTTATCCAACCGGAGAGTAGTTCAGAGTAGTATCATAAAGAAAAGATATTTATATGAGAGTGTTCACTAGTGAAAGTATGATCCCTAGGCCTTGTTTCTAAGCATTGGAACACTGTTTGCAACTAGATCTATTACATGTTTGTTTGCTTCCATCTTTATTTCAGATTGCCTTTAGTCTCTTTCTACCCGTCAAGCTCTTTTCTAGCACCTTTACCACTTATAATTATCCATATTACTTGTATTTCACTATCTCTTCGCCGAACTAGTGCACCTATACACCTGACAAGTGTATTGGGTGTGTTGGGAACACAAGAGACTTCTTGTATCTTGATTGCATGGTTGCTTGAGAGGTATTACCTTTGACCACTTCCTCCTTGACTTCGATAAACCTTAGGTGACCCACTTATGGGAAACTTGCTGCTGTTCTACAAACCTCTGCACTTGGAGGCCCAACACTGTCTATAAGAATACAAGCGTGCGTAGACATCAGGCTCATTTTCTGGCGCCGTTGCCGGGGAGGTAAGGTAAAAGGTACTCCCATCCTCTAGCTACTAAGCTATCTTCTAGAATTATTGCTGGTGTGTGAGTGCTCAAAGTTATTTCCTTTAGATTATGCAATTATATCTTTTTGTTTCTTGTTTTTATAGTTAGGCTTAATGGAAAACAACAACAAAATTAGAGATCTTTATAGTATTTATCTTGAGTTAGGACATGAAGTGTTTGAAGAGAAAATTAAAAAACCTATGGAACTTTATTTGCATGCTAATAGCAATGTTATTAGTATGAATTCTTTGAACACGATTATTGCTAATGCTATGGAAAAGTCTATGCTTGGGGAAGCTAGTTTTTATGAAAATGATCTTTTTAGTCCCCCAAGCATGGAGGAGAAAATTTACTTTGATGATACTGTACCTCCAATATATGATGATTACAATGATGAATATGATATTTTCAGTCCACCTACTATTGAGGAGAAAATTAATTATGATTACAATATGTCTCCTATATTTGATGATTATGGTGATGAGAAAAATAATGATAGCTATTTTGTTGAATTTTCTCCCACTACGATTAATAAGAATGACTATGCTTATAGGGGGAGTATTGATTATTTTATGCATGTGGCTCATGATAAGAATGTTTTATGTGATAGTTATATTTTTAATTTTATTCATGATGCTACTGAAAGTTATTATGAGAGAGGGAAACATGGTTTTATGTATCTCAACAATATTAAATTTCCCCTCTTTATGTTGAAAATTTTGAAGTTGCACTTGTTTTGCTTTCCTATGTTTGTTGCTTTACGCTTTCATGACTTGTTTATTTACAAGATTATTTTTCATAGGAAGTGGGTTAGACTTAAAATTGTTCCATATTTGCTTCTTGATGCTCTCTTTTACTTCAATTCATATTTTTTATGTGAGTATCATTGAAATTATCATGCCTAGCTCAAAGGCGTTAAAGAAAAGCACTTATCGGGAGATAACCCAAATTTCATTACGAATCTTTTGTTGAGTCTTGGAAGTTATTACCTCCGTAATAACCTCTCCTTATCCTTTTTGTTTGGTTTTGTGCCAAGAGTAACCTCTAATGAGAGAGAAGTAAGACTTAGGAAATTTGCTGTTCCGAAACAGATTTTTGTGCTTCGCTGTAAAAATTCGTGAAAAATATCTGTATTTTGGTTTGAGCTGTAATTTTTTATGCTTCTGCCCCAGGTTGTGATATAACTTTCATTTGTTCAACACTTTTTGATTTGAGAAACACAAGGTCTTCGAAAAAATCGGTTTTCACCTGCTGGTCTGTTTTGACAGATTTCTGCCATTATTGTATTTGCCTCTATCGATTTCTTTTTGGATTCTTTTGGTGAATTGAGCTTTTTGAGGGAATTGCTACAGTATCTTGTGTTTTTAATGAAAGTTTTGCTGTTTTTAAACTAAACCCCAAAGGTTTATTATCTTTTAAATGCACTAATGTTGCTAATGAAGATTGTGTGAAGTTTTGTATGAAGGAAATTTTCAGGTGTAGGGAAAGAATGATGTAATGAGATGAAGTATGGATAAAATATCAAGCTTGGGGATGCCACCCGTGTCACCCCAAGAAATATTCAAGAAGTACAAGCGTCAAAGCTTGGGGATGCCAAAGGCATCCCCTTCTTCATCAATAAAAATCTCAGGTTTCTTCCAAACACTTCATTTTTATTGTTTCATGCACAATTGTGTTGTTCTTGGAGCATCTTTTATTTCGTTTGTTTAGTTTGCTTAAATAAATTGGTTGGACCCCCTCATTCATCCATTAGTTTTCAAATAAGTTGGCTTGGATTGGAAAAGAGTAGGAAAAGTTCGTGCTTATAAGTGGTATAAAAGGAGCTTCTTTTTGACTGTGGCCTAGGCTTTGTCATGTCATGCTTGATATTGTTTTGGCTTTATGCTTAGTGATTATTTTTTGTAGTATGACTGGTTACACACAATTGAGATTGCTTAATGTGCCTTGAAAGAATCATGCGTTGTTTTAGCATATTAAAGCATAATATTGTGGTATTCTCCTTTGATATTTTATTTGGGTTGACTTGGCGCATGCTCACACCATGTTAAGACTATACCAAGTCACCATAGTCTCTATGATCATTTAGTTTTCGACTTGTAATATCACTTTATGCTTTAATTAATGATGTTTTGTCGCTTTGCATGATTATGGCCATTATTGCTCTCTTAGTTGGTCGTTCCCAGTCTTTCGCTAGCCTCCACACCAAGTATGAGTTCCAATCATGCATCCAACTCCAATAAAACCAAGTTATTCCAAAGAGTCCGCCATACCTAGCTATTAGCATTTGCTATTCCAAGTTTATTCATGTTTTTATCTACCTTCCGAATTAAACTTGTTATGTGAAAATTAGTGATTAAAGCTCTCACGAACTTGATAGCACACTTTACTTTTCTTGCACTTAATAAACTTGAACCACTGTGTCATCTATGTTGTATATGCTTGCACTTATACATTGGGATTAGCAGAACCATGCTGTCATGGGGAACGCTTTCAACATTGCACTTGTACGTTGTACCCAGTTGATATCATGCTCTTTTGTTTATGAATGTCGTCGGTGTGAAATGAAAGGGGATCTTGTAAGTGCATGGAGTTATGTATGTGTGTTAGAGAAACGCCTGGGCGGCTGGTCTAATCCATGCCTAATCATGGTGTAAACCCGTAGCGTAACCATAATGAGAAATCTATTAAACATTCTTCTTATAAAAAAGAGATAGAGATTAAGAAAAAGAAAAAAAATATGAGAAAAGAGGAAAGAGAGAAAAAGCACCATTTTCCCATGGTAAATAAGAAGATGTTGAGATGCTTATTGTCTGCTTGCCTTGTCATTTTGATATGGGGATTCTTCCGTATCATCAGGCAAGGGGTACCCCATTGGCGGTTCTCTATGATACACATGTACTTAGTATGACAAGAACTTACCGGTAACTAAACTTGAGTAGCATGAGGAGTGACCCTCGTATTCAAGGCACATGAGATTGCCAACTTATACTTTGTCAAGCATATACTCCATAGTTTGTTCACTTTAACCTTAATCACTTCAAGATGCTTATGATAGGGGCAATGAGAGTTGAATGATAATAAGTACCATAATTTTTGGAAGCTCTTTATGAGACTTGAATCCCTGCTTCTTTCCATAAAGGCCTTTCTTTTACTTTTATGTTGAGTCTCCATCTTTTATCTTTATGCACCAATTAAGAGAGTATAGTTGTCATTCTTAGTTCTATGTGCATTGTCCCAAAACTTATTGATTGATTCATAATGTTGATATTGCTTGTTCTTGAACTATTTGTATCTACTCACCTTTATGAACTTTGAAGGTGTCCTATGCATTTATGTTTTGCTACTCCATGAGGGACAAGCTGAATGCCACTATGCTATGTTTTCTATATGTGAAACAAACAAATGTCTTTTTGTTATTCATGAATCTTTTGTTTGTACCTTTTCATGTTACAACATAGTTGATATGTCTTATTGTTAGAACTTTATCTTGCGTGCTATGTTAAAGTACTATGATCCCAGCTATCAATGTTATGAATACCTTGATCAAGATTATAATGGTGCATGTCATCTCAAAAATTATTCTTTCTTTTTTATCACTTACCTACTCGAGGACGAGGAGTTAAGCTTGGGAATGTTGATACGTTGCAAACATATCTATAATTTTTGATGTTCCATACTTGTTTAGTATCTACGTTCTTATGTTTTGTCTACATTTGGAGATACTTTTATGCATTTTCTGGAACTAACCTATTAACAAGATGCCATAGTGCTAGTTGCATGTTTTCTGCTGTTTTTGGTTTCAGAAAAGCTGGAAAAGAAATATTCTCGGAATTGGACCGGACAAAAGCCAAAGTCGATATTTTACCGGAAGACTCAGGGAGCCAGAAGACACGGCGGAGAGGGGCCAGGGGCTGGCCACACCATAGGGTAGCGCGGGTCCCCCTTGGCCGCACCACCATGGGGTGTGGTCCCCTAGTACACCCTCTAACATCGCCCTTTCGCCTATAAGAATCCTCCGATGCAGAAACCCTAAATAATCCGGGAGAAAGCCACGAAAACCTCCACAGCACCGCCGCCACCAAAGAGGAGATTTGGGGGACAGAAGTCTCTGTTCTGGCACCATGTCGGGACGAGGAATTGCCCCCGGAGCCATCTCCATCGATCTCCACCACCATCTCTATCGTCGTTGCTGGTTCCCATAATGATGAGGGAGTAGTTCTTCCTCGAGGCTAAGGGCTCTACCGATAGCTATGTGTTCATCTCTCTCTATGTGTGATCTTATGAGATCATGAGCTTTGTAATCTATAGATCTATTCTGCTACTCAATTGCTTTAATGAATCTCTGCTTATCCCCACGTGTGTGAAGTTGATAGTGTGCACACTGTGTGGCACTTTGGCTAAGGTTACATAAATACTTGTCATGAGTATAATTTGAGTTGGATGTCTCTATGAGATTGTGGTGTTTGTTGGAACCATCTAGCGCTCAAGGTGATGGTGAGGGGTTATCTAGATGGGGAAAGCGAACTTTGAGGTGTGCTGTTATAGCCCTACCGTGGATTAGAGTTATCCAACCGGAGAGTAGTTCATAGTAGTAGCATAAAGAAAAGATATTTATATGAGAGTGTTCACTAGTGAAAGTATGATCCCTAGGCCTTGTTTCTAAGCATTGAAACACCGTTTGCAACTAGATGTGTTACATGTTTGTTTGCTTCCATCTTTATTTTAGATTGCCTTTAGTCTCTTTCTACCCGTCAAGCTCTTTTCTGGCACCGTTACCACTTATAATTATCCATATTACTTGTATTTCACTATCTCTTCGCCAAACTAGTGCACCTATACACCTGACAAGTGTATTGGGTGTGTTGGGGACACAAGAAACTTCTTGTATCTTGATTGCAGGGTTGCTTGAGAGGGATTACCTTTGACCACTTCCTCCCTGAGTTCGATAAACCTTGGGTGATCCACTTAAGGGAAACTTGATGTTGTTCTACAAACCTCTGCACTTGGAGGCCCAACACTGTCTACAAGAATAGAAGCGTGCGTAGACATCAGGTTATAATAGCACACCTTAAAGTTCGCACTCCCCATCTAGATAACCCCTCACTATCACCTTGAGTGCTAAATGGTTCCAACAAACACCATAATCTCATAGAGACATCCAACTCAAATTATACTCATGAGAAGTATTTATGTAACCCTTAGCCTAAGTGCCACACGGTGTGCACACTGTTAACTTCACACACGTGGGGATAAGTAGAGATTAATTAAAGCACTTGAGTAGCAGAATAGATCTACTTATTCAACTAGATTACAAAGTTCATGATCTCAATAAGATCACACATAGAGAGAGATGAACACATAGCTACCAGTAGAGCCCTTAGCCTCGAGAGAGAACTACTCCCTCCTCATCATGGGAGTCAGCAACGGTGATGGAGATGGCGGTGGAGTCGATGGAGATGGCTCCAGGGGCATTTCCCTGTCCTGGCAGGGTGCCGGAACAGAGACTTCTGTCCCCTGAAACTCCTCTTTGGTGGCGGTGGTGCTGCGGAACTTTTCGTGGAATTCTGATCTAGTACTTAGGGTTTCTGCATCGGGGCACTTTTATAGGCGAAGAGGCAAGGTCGGTGGGCGCCCGAGGCGGCCACACCACCCCCTGGTGCGGCCTGGCCTGGTCCGCGCCACCAGGTGGTGTGGGCCCCTCGTGGCCCTTCTCCATATCATCTTCTAACTCCGTGAGTCTTCTGGTAAAATAGGAACTTCTGCTTTAGTTTTGTCCAATTCCGAGAATATTTCTTTACTAGCTTTTCTGAAACCAAAAATAGCAGAAAACAGGCAACTGGCACTGTGGCATCTTGTCAATAGGTTAGTTCCATAAAATGTATAAAAATACCTCAAAGTGTAAACAAAACATAAGAAAGATGATACAAAACAAGCATGGAGCATCAAAAATTATAGATACATTTACGACGTATCAAGCATCCCCAAGCTTAACTCCTGCTTGTCCTCGAGTAGGTAAGTGACAAAAAGAATAATTTTTGAGGTGACATGCACCATCACAATCTTGATCTGGGCATTTGTAAAGCATTGATAGCTGGGATCAAAGTACTCTAAACATGAGCATGAAAGATAGAGTTCTAACAATAAGACATAGCAACTATGTTGTAACATGAAAAGGTACAAACAAAAGATCATGAATAACAATGCATTGAAAGACGTTTGTTTGTTTCACATATGGAAAACATAATAAGAGTGGTATTCAGCTTGTCCCTCATGGTATAGCAAAACATAAATGCATAGGACACCTTCAAAGTTCATAAGGGTGACTAGATACAAATAATTTAAGAACAAGCAATATCAAAGTTATGAATCAATCAACAAGTTTTGGGACAATGCACATTAAACTAAGAATGACCACTATGCTCTCTCAATTGGTGCATAAAGATAGAGGATGGAGACTCAACATAAAAGTAAAAAGAAAGGCCCTTCACATAGGGAAGTAGGGATTTCAAGTTTCATAAAGAGCTTCCAAAAATTATGGCACTTATTAGCTTTCAGCTCTCATTGCCCCTATCATAAGCACCTTGAGGTGATTAAGGTTAGAGTGGCACAAATATGAGGATATGCTTGACAAGTTATAAGTTGAAAATATCATGCCCCTTGCTTACGAGTACCGAACCTCATGCTACTCAACTTTAGTCACAAGTAAGTTCTTGTCATTGTAAGTACATGTGTATCATGGAGAACCGCCAACGGGGTACCCCTTGCCCCATGACACATAAGCTTTCCCATATCAAAATGACAAGGCAATAGACAATGAGCATCTCAGCGATCTTTTTATTTCCTATTTGCATAGGTTTTTATTGAGGATGCTTCACAGAATGCTCACTATGGTTATGCTGCAAGTTTCCACCATGATTAGGCATGGCTTAGGCTAGACACCCATGCGTTTCTCTAACACACATACAAACTCCATGAGCTTATAAGCTCCCTTTTTATTTCACACTTTCGGGATCCATAAACAAAAGAACATGATATCAACTGAATAATAAGTGCATGTTGAAAGCGTTCCCCATGGTATCATGGTTCTGCTAATTCACAACTTATAAAGTGCAAGCATATAAGCAACATAGATGGATGCAATGGTTCAAGTTTATTAAGTGCAAGAAAATAAAGTGTGCCATCAAGTTTGTGAGAGCTTTAATCACTAATTTTCACATAACAAAAGTTTAATTTGGAAGGTAGATAAAAACATGAATATAGTTGGAATGGTGTAACACACCATGCATAGGAATTTATAGTGGACTCATTGGAATAACTTGGTTTCTTGGGAGTTTGATGCATGAGTAGAACTCATACTCAGTACAGGTGGAGGCTAGCAAAAGACCGGGAGCGACCAACTAAGAGAGCAATAATGGCCATAATCATGCAAAGCGACAAAACATTATTAATTAAAGCATAAAGTGATATTGCAAGTCAAAAACTAAATGATCATAGAGGCTAAGGTGACTGGTTCATAGTATTAACATGGTGTAAGCATGTGCCAAGTCAACCCAAATAAAGCATCAAAGGAGAATACCACAATATTATACTTTTGTATGCTAAAACAACACATGATTCTTTCAAGGCACATTAAGCAATCTCAATTGTTTGAACAAGTCATGCTACAACAATAATTACTAAGCATATGGTCAAAGAAACATCTAGCATGACATGATAAAGTCTAAGTCACAGTCAAAACAATCTTCCTTTTGTACCACTATAAGCATGAAACTTCCTACTCTTTTCCAACATGATACGTTGAAAACGTATCTATAATTTTTGATGTTCCATGCTTGTTTTATATCTACTTTCTTATGTTTTGTCCACACTTTGGAGTATTTTTACACATTTCCTGGAACTAACCTATTAACAAGATGCCACAGTGCCAGTTGCCTATTTTCTACTATTTTTGGTTCTAGAAAAGTCAGAAAATGAATATACTCGAATTGGACGGGACAAAAGCCGAAGTCAATATTTTACTGAGGGGAACACGGAGCCAGAAGACGAGACGAAGGAGGGCCTCGAGGGGGCCACACCCCCTGGCCACGCAGCCAGGCCTAGCCCACGCCTGGGAGGGGTGCAGCCGCCTCGAGCACCCCCTCGGCCTCCCCTCTTGCCTATAATAAGCCTCTGATACAGAAACCCTAAGTACTCGATCAAAATTCCACGAAAGAGTCTATAGCCACCGTCATCCCCTAGATCGGGAGGGATCTGAAGCTCTTCCCAGCAACCTGTCGGAGGGGAGAATTCACCCTGGAGGCCTTCCTCATCACCATGCAAGCCTCCGGTGTGATGCGTGAGTAGTTCATCCTTGGACTTGGGTCCATGTAGTAGCTAGATGGTTGGTTCTCCTCCTTTGTGCTACCATGTTTAGATCTTGTGAGCTCCGTTCATGATCAAGATCATCTATTTGTAATCCTACATGTTGTGTTTGCGGGGATCCAATGGATATTGAGATGTTATTTCAGATTCATTATTGATTATATCATGTCTTTGTTATTTGTGATCTTGCATGCTCTCCATTGTTAGTAACTATCTTGGCCGAGTAGATGCTAGCAACTCTAAGAGGGGAGTATTTATGCTCGATAGTGGGTTCATGCCTCTAGTAATCTGGCGAAGTGATAGAAATCTCTAAGGTACTAGATGTGTTGTTTCTACTAGGGACAAAACAACAATCCTTTGTTCATAGAACAATCGTATTGTTTACTTTACACACTTTGCTTAATGCAATTATCTGTTGCTTGCAACTTAATACTGGAGGTGGTTCAGATGGTAACCTGAAGGTGGATTATTAGTCATAGATGCAGTTGGATTACGGTCTATGTATAATGTTGTAATGCCCAATAAAATCTCATAGGAGTCAAGATGATTAGTATATGCATGTATGCTTTCTCGATGTTTGTCAATTGCTCCGATGTAATTTGTTCACCCAACATGTCATCTATCTTAAGGAGAATCACCACTAGTGAACTATGGACCCTGGTCCATTATTTTACCATCAATCTACAACTATTTACTGTTTTCTGTTTACTTTCTGCAAGCTATTACTATCTTCCACACAATACGTTTAATCTTTTGTTTTCAGCAAAACCGGTGAGATTGACAACCTCACTGTAAGTTGGGGGCAAAGTTCTGTGGTTGTGTTGTGTAGGATTCCAAGTTGGAAATAACACCTTGGAGGTGTTTCCTTGCTCCTACTGGTTCGATAACCTTGGTTTCATAACTGAGGGAAAACTTGCTGTTGTGCTCATCATACCTTCCTCTTGGGGTTCCCCAACGAGCTCGAACATATTTGGGGCCATCAAGCTCTTTTTCTGGCGCCGTTGCCGGGGAGTCAAGGACATCTTCACAAGGGGAGTCCCTCATAACCAATCTCTTTACTTTGTTTTATTTGTTTTGCTTATTTTATCTTTGCTTTGTTTGCTTGTTTCTTTATATCAAAAACACATAAAAATTAGTTCCTACTATAGTTGTTATTTTTGTTGGTCTGTTATTGTCCTGCTTTATCATGCTTTCTATCAATGGTTGGTTTCTTTGAAACTGAATCTTATTGGCAAGGTGGGTTCACGGAAGAACAAAAATATTCTTATAAGGAACACCGCTTGTCACAAAAAGGGAAACACTTATGGGAACAAATTAATAAATTGTATACCGTTGCAAGAAATGTGTGCTCTACTTGTAATATTACTTATTGCTTTGATAAATCTTGTTCCTATAAGAGTTTTAAACACCTCCCTTTTCAATGTGAGTATAATGATGATGTTACCATATCTTCTTATGTTAAGGGAAATTATGACTTTTATGATGTGGAACAAATTGAAGAATTTATTGCTTGGAAGGGTGCATTCGAACTTGCTTATTTGCTTGAAAATACTGATGATGCACCTTATAAATATGAGGTTTATGATATACTTAAATTTTTCTTTGATAATTACAAGGAAGAAAATGGCTATATTCTTGAATATCTTAATAGATGCTCTCCACCAACGGAAGAGACTAATGCCTTGCAGGAGCCTATGGAAGAAGAAATTGCTGAAACTGGAAACTCATTAGATGAAAAAGAGGAGGAGAGTGATGATCAAGAGGAGGAAGAATGGAGCAGCTACCCATGTCTACCTCCCAATAAGAGTAACTCTTTAACTAATACCTTATTTGATAGCCCTCCATGCTTACCAAAGGAGGAGAATGTGATAGTTATATCGTTACATTTATGCATGATACTGAAAGTTATTATAAGAGAGGGAAAAATGTTTCTATGCATCTCAATAATATTAAGTTTTCTTGCTTTATGCTAAAAGTCTTTATGTTGCACTTGTTTTTCCCTCCTATGCTAGCAGCCTCTGGTTTCAACGATTTATTTTCTTACAAAATTCCCTTGCATAGGAAGTGGGTTAGACTTAAACATGTGCACTTTTGCCTCTTGATGCTCTCTTTTACTTCAATTCATATCCTTATGTGAGCATCATTGAAATTATCATGCCCATCTTAATGGTTATAAAGAAAGAGCTTTTTGGGAGACAACCCAATACATTTGTGCTTTCAGTTCGTTTTTGTTTATTTGAGTCTTGGAAGTTATTACTTCGGTAATAAACTCTCCTTATCCTTTTTTTTGGTTTTTGTGCCAAGAGTAACCTCTAATGAGAGAGAAGTAATGCTTGGGAAAATTGATGTCCCGAAATAGATTTTTGTGCTTCGCTGTAAACATTCGTGAAAAATACCTATACGTCGGTTTGAGATGTAATGTTTTGTGCTCCTGCCCCAGGTTATTATCCAACTTTCGTTAGTTCATCGATTTGAGCAACAGAAGTCTTCGAAAAAATCGGTTTATACCTGCTGGTCTGTTTTGACAGATTTCTGCCATTATTTGCATTTGCTTCTTGTCCTTTTGGGTTCTTTTTGGAGAAATTGAGCTTTTTGAGGGAATTGCTACAGTAGCTTGCGTTTTAATGTAAGTTTTACTTGTGTTGAAGCTGGACCAAAATACTTATTATCTTGAGTGCACTAATGTTGCTAATGAAGATTGTGTGAAGTTTTGTATGAAGGAAATTTTTAGGTGTAGGGAAAGAATTATGTAATGAGATGAAGGATGTACAAAAGCTCACGCTTGGGGATGCCACCCGTGTCACCCCAAGAAATATCCAAGAAGTACAAGCGTCGAAGCTTGGGGATGCCCAAGGCATCCCCTTCTTCATCAATAAAAATTTCAGGTTTCTTCCAAACACTTCATTTTTATTGTTTCATGCACAGTTGTGTTGTTCTTGGAGCGTCTTCGTTTTTGTTTTTGGTTTTCGTTTGCTTAGTTTTCTTGAATAAATTGGTTGGACCCCCTCATTCATTCATTAGTTTTCAAATGAGTTGGTTTGGATTGGAAAGAGTAGGAAAAGTTCATGCTTAAGTGGTAAAAAGGAGCTTGTTTTTGACTGTGGCCTATGCTTTGTCATGTCATGCTTGGTATTGTTTGGCTTTATGCTTAGTGATTTTTGCTGTAGCATGACTTGTTATAAACAATTGAGATTACTTAATGTGCCTTGAAAGAATCATGCGTTGTTTTAGCATATTAAAGCATAATATTGTGGTATTCTCCTTTGATGCTTAATTTGGGTTGACTTGGCGCATGCTCACACCATGTTATGACTATACCAAGTCACCATAGCCTCTATGATCCTTTAGTTTTCGACTTGTAATATCACTTTATGCTTTAATTAATGATGTTTTGTCGCTTTGCATGATTATGGCCAATATTGCTCTCTTAGTTGGTCGTTCCCAGTCTTTTACTAGCCTCCATAACCAAGTATGAGTTCCACTCATGCATCCAAATCCAAATAAAACCAACTTATTCCAAAGAGTCCACCATACCTACCTATTAGCATTTGATGTTCCAAGTATATTCATGTTTTTATCTACCTTCCGAATTAAACTTGTTATGTGAAAACTAGTGATTAAGGCTCTCACGAACTTGATGGCACACTTTATTTTTCTTGCACTTAATAAACTTGAACCATTGTGTCATCTATGTTGTATACGCTTGCACTTATATGTTGGGGATTAGCAGAACCATGCTGTCACGGGGAACGCTTTCAACATTGCACTTGTACATTATACCCAGTTGATATCATGCTCTTTTGTTTATGGATGTCATCGGTGTAAAATGAAAGGGGAGCTTGTAAGTCCATGGATTTATGTATGTGTGTTAGAGAAACGCTTGAGCGGTTGGTCTAATCCATGCCTAATCATGGTGGAAACCTGTAGCGTAACCATAATGACCAATCTATGAAGCATTCTTCTTATAAAAAAAGAGATAGAGATTGAGAAAAAAGAAAAAAAAAAGATGAGAAAAGAGGAAAGAGAGAAAAAAGCACCATTCTCCCATGGTAAATAAGAAGATTGCTGAGATGCTTATTGTCTGCTTGCCTTGTCATTTTGATATGGGGATTCTTCCGTATCATCGGGCAAGGGGTACCCTGTTGGCAGTTCTCTATGATACACATGTACTTACTATGATAAGAACTTACCGGTAACTAAACTTGAGTAGCATGAGGAGCGGCCCTCGTATTCAAGGGACATGAGATTGCCAACTTATACTTTGTCAAGCATATACTCCATAGTTTGTTCACTTTAACCTTAATCACTTCAAGATGCTTATGATAGGGGAAGTGAGAGCTGAAAGCTAATAAGTACCATAATTTTTGGAAGCTCTTTATGACACTTGAATACCTGCTTCCTTCCATGAAGGCCTTTCTTTTACTTTTATGTTGAGTCTCCATCTTCTATCTTTATGCACCTATTAAGAGAGCATAGTGGCCATCCTTAGTTTAATGTGCATTGTCCCAAAACTTGTTGATTGATGCATAACTTCGATATTGCTTGTTCTTAAATTATTTGTATCTAGTCACCCTTATGAACTTTGAGGGTGTCCTATGCATTTATGTTTTGCTACACTATGAGGGACAAGCTGAATACCATTCTCATTATGTTTTCTTTATGTGAAACAAACAAATGTCTTTCAAAGCATTGTTATTCATGAATCTTTTGTTTGTATCTTTTCATGTTACAATATAGTTGCTATGTCTTATTGTTAGAACTATATCTTTCATGCTATATTAAAGTACTATGATCCCAGCTATTAATGTTATAAATGTCTTGATCAAGGTTATGATGGTGCATGTCACCTAAAAAATTATTCTTTTCTTTTTATCAATTACCTATTCGAGGACGAGCAGGAGTTAAGCTTGGGGATGTTGATACGTTGCAAACGTATCTATAATTTTTGATGTTCCATGCTTGTTTTATATCTACTTTCTTATGTTTTGTCCACACTTTGGAGTATTTTTACACATTTCCTGGAATTAACCTATTAACAAGATGCCACAGTGCCAGTTGCCTATTTTTTGCTGTTTTTGGTTCCAGAAAAGTCAGAAAATGAATATACTCGGAATTGGACGGTACAAAAGCCGAAGTCAATATTTTACTGAGAGGAACACGGAGCCAGAAGACGAGACGGAGGAGGGCCTTGAGGGGGCCACACTCCCTGGCCGCACGGCCAGGCCTGACCCGCGCCTGGGAGGGTGCAGCCACCTCGGGCACCCCCTCGGCCTCCCCTCTCGCCTATAAGAAGCCTCTGATACAAAAACCCTAAGTACCCGATCAAAATTCCACGAAAGAGTCTGTAGCCGCCGTCATCTCCATCCCTAGACCAGGAGGGATCTGAAGCTCTTCCCAGCACCCTGTCGGAGGGGAGAATTCACCCTGGAGGCCTTCTTCATCACCATGCAAGCCTCCGTTGTGATGCGTGAGTAGTTCATCCTTGGACTACGGGTCCATGTAGTAGCTAGATGGTTGGTTATCCTCCTTTGTGCTACCATGTTTAGATCTTGTGAGCTCCGTTCATGATCAAGATCATCTGTTTGTAATCCTACATGTTGTGTTTGCGGGGATCCGATGGATATTGAGATGCTATTTCAGATTGATTATTGATTCTATCATGTCTTTGTTATTTGTGATCTTGCATGCTCTCCGTTGTTAGTAACTATCTTGGCTGAGTAGATGCTAGCAACTCCAAGAGGGAGTATTTATGCTCGATAGTGGGTTCATGCCTCTAGTAATCTGGGGAAGTGACAAAAATCTCTAAGGTACTAGATGTGCTGTTGCTACTAGGGAGAAAACAACAATCCTTTGTTCATAGAACAATCGTATTGTTTACTTTACACGCAAGGCTTTCTGCAATTATCTGTTGCTTGCAACTTAATACTGGAGGGGGTTCGAATGAGAACCTGAAGGTGGATTATTAGTCATAGATGCAGTTGGATTACGGTCTATGTATAATGTTGTAATGCCCAATCAAATCTCATAGGAGTCAAGATGATTAGTATATGCATGTATGCTTTCTCGATGTTTGTCAATTGCCCCGCTGTAATTTGTTCACCCAACATGTCATCTATCTTAAGGAGAATCACCACTAGTGAACTATGGACCCCGGTCCTTTCTTTTACCATCAATCTACAACTATCTACTGTTTTCTGTTTACTTTCTGCAAGCTATTACTATCTTCCACACAATACGTTTAATCCTTTGTTTTCAGCAAAACTGGTGAGATTGACAACCTCAGTGTAAGTTGGCGGCAAAGTTTTATGGTTGTGTTGTGCAGGATTCCAAGTTGGAAACAACACCTTGGAGGTGTTTCCTTGCTCCTACTGGTTCGATAACCTTGGTTTCATAACTGAGGGAAAACTTGTTGCTATGCTCATCATATCTTCCTCTTGGGGTTCCCCAACGAGCTCGATATATTTTGGGCCATCAGCCTCCAAGTGCAGAGGTTTGTAGAATAGTAGCAAGTTTCCCTTAAGTGGATCACCCAAGGTTTATCAAACTCGGGGAGGAGGTGGTCAAAGGTATCCCTCTCAAGCAACCCTACAATCAAGATATTGTAGGGGTTCCGCGTATGAAAACAATAAAAATTTACCCTACGCCCCTGAACCCCTGATGCTGCCAGGACCTATCTATTAGTAATACAGTAACGGGAGGGGATTTTCGCGAACTTACCCTTGAAGACCGAAAAGCGTTGTCAAAGCTCAGGAGAGCGTGGTTGATGTAGATGAGCTGAAGCCGACCTCAAGGTCGTGATGAAGTCCTTGCGCTCCAACGGCTCCAACGACTTGAGTGCCTCAAGGGTGACACCTCACAGGGAGTTACACACGTCTGGTGCCTGACGATGACTCCCGCTTCCCCGATCCAGCAGCAGTTGCGGAAGTAGAGCTCCCGGATCCAAATCCCGCGACACGACGGCGCTCCGCGGTGAAGATTTATCTCGTTCGCGCAGTCCGAACTTGGAACCATGGTCACGAGAGAGAGAGAGCGAGAGAGAGAGAGAGAGGGAGAGTATCAATTGGAGGTCTTCCCAAAAGTGAGAATACCTTTTTTGAATATTGTGTGTATTTATCTAGACAAATACCCCCACTATATATAGGGGGAGGAGAGGTACTACCTCCCTCAAAGTCCTGGGGTGGGACTAAAGGAGAGGAGAGGGGGAGGGGGGTGGTGCCATCGGCCACCCCATGGGCCCCGCGCGGGGGGGCTGGCCCACTAGGGCGCCAGCCTCCCCTCTTGGCCCTTCTCCCTCTTGTCTTTTCCCTAATGGGCCCTCTTCCCTCTGGAATTGGCCCATTAAGCCTTTGACCTTTTAAATTAATTTTTTCTTTATTAAATAATTATGAATAAATGATTAAATCAATATTTAACATTCATTCATATATTATTAAATCTCCGTGGCTATGGAACACCTTCCACCTCCACTCCAGACATCCTCCGGACTTACCGAAACCCTTCCGGTTTTCTCTCTACTATTCTTTGGCGATTCTTCCGATCCTATAAACACTCTCTAAGCATCATCAAACCCTTAAGCGTGATACCCTACGGTTCGGGAACACTCCAGACATGGTCGGGACACTCCCGGACCAATGACCGACAGAGAGACCTGGATGGCCATGTGACCCCTGTGCGTTCCACGAAGATCTTTCGTCGTTTGAACCGGGACAGTCGTGTCTTATTCCCTTTGTCTCTCAATACTTGCATTACCCGAGATCTGATCAATGACATCACCATGTCATGTTCAATCTCGTTACCGAACAATGCTACTTGACTCGTTCCGACAAGTGATATCCCTGTGATCAAATCACATGCTGCGCAGCTATTGGATATAACTTCTCCAAGTGGGCCCTTGAGTATCTTTCCGTCACATGGACGGACAAATCCCTCTCTTGACATATATTGCCTCTACGGTTTCCTCCGAGTACCTGAACACACCTTTATAACCACCGTATTACCAGATAGCGCTTGATGCTATCTAAGCACTCTCGGGAGACAGTGATTGATATAGCCTCACGGTCTAAGGAATATTCTACGAGGATCCATTTCTAATATCATAACTTGAACTTCATGACATGATCTGGTCATGATGTTTAGGTTGGGTATTGGTTCATCATCTCATTCACAGAATGAGTTGACTCCATTTCCAACTAGCATAAATGCCACATGATGAGGAAACTTGATCATTTGTTGACCAATGAACCAGTGACTAGAGTTTCACTGGGAACCCCTGGTTGTTTATATATCACACGTGTATTGATGTTTCCACTCAACACAGTTATAGCATGATATAAAACTTAATCATAAACTATATGAAAAAAATATGATAATAGTCCTTATTACTATTTGTCTCTAGGGCATATGTCCAATAGATACAAGAAGTCTCTTGTGTCCCCAACACACCTAATACACTTGTCAGGTGTATAGGTGCACTAGTTCGGCGAAGAGATAGTGAAATACAAGTAATATGGATGATTATAAGTGGTAATTGCAATCTAAAATAAGAGTGGAATCAAGCAAACATGTAACAATACTGATTGTAAATGGTGTTTCAGTGCTTATAAACAAGGCATAAGGATTATACTTTCACTAGTGGACACTCTCATATAAATATCTTCTCTTCATTATGCTACCCTGAACTACTCTCCGGTTGGACGATGTAGGGTTATAACAGCACACCTTAAAGTTTGCATTCCCCATCTAGATGACCCCTCATTATCACCTTGAGTGCTAGATGGTTCCACCAAACACCACAATCGCATAGAGACATCCAACTCAAATTATACTCATGATAAGTATTTCTGTAACCTTAGCCTAAGTGCCACACGGTGTGCACACTGTCAACTTCACACACGTGGGGATAAGCAGAGATTAATTAAAGCACTTGAGTAGCAGAATAGATCTACTTATTCAACTAGATTACAAAGCTCATGATCTCAATAAGATCACGCATAGAGAGAGAGATGAACACATAGCTACCGGTAGAGCCCTTAGCCTCGAGAGAGAACTACTCCCTCCTCATCATGGGAGTCAGCAACGGCGATGGAGATGGCTCTGGCGGCACTTCCCCGTCCCGGCAGGGTGCCGAAACAGAGACTTATGTCCCCCGAATCTCCTCTTTGGTGGCGACGGCACTGCGGAACTTTTCATGGAATTCTGATCTGGTACTTAGGGTTTCTGCATCGGGGCAGTTTTATAGGTGAAGAGACAAGGTCGGTGGGCGGCCGATGCGGCCACACCACCCCCTGGTGCAGCCTGGCCTGGCTCGCGCCACCAGGTGCTGTGGGCCCCTCGTGGCCCCTCTCCGTCTCGTCTTCGGGCTCCGTGAGTCTTCTGCTAAAATAGGAACTTCGGCTTTTGTTTCGTCCAATTCCAAGAATATTTTTACTAGCTTTTCTGAAACCAAAAATAGCAGAAAACAGGCAACTGTCACTACGACATCTTGTTAATAGGTTAGTTCCAGAAAATGTATAAAAATACCTCAAAGTGTAAACAAAACATAAGAAAGTTGATACAAAACAAGCATGGAGCATCAAAAATTATAGATACGTTTACGACGTATCACATAGCCATAGCAACACTCCTCTCTCAGAAGATCATTTCACAGTTGTAGTAGTAGAGAGCTCTCTCTGCTGAATACAGCACCACACACTTAGTAAGAACACATATAGGACCTTATCTGTTCTACCAGTCCTTCACCAGAAAGTAACAACGACACTACATCAACCACTCTATTTCCAAACCTACATCCCTAGAAATCTGGTTGCTTAGATAAGCCATCTAGAAGTAGTCCAGGATCAAGTAATATAAGGAGGAGGAGAAGATCAAGCCTAGGAGGGAAGGCCAGCAGATCTGGGAGGAGTAGATCAAGCCAAGAGAAGATCAAGCATCAGCAACAATCAACTATTTCAACCACGCATCCCTTGTATCCTGGTTGCTTTAGGAAGCCATCCAGGAGGTGAGACAAGTGGAGCTGGATATCAAGATCCAGTCATATCTGAATCAAGTCTATAGCAAGAAGAGTCACAACACAATTGCAGGTAGTTATCTCTCATCAAGCATAGCATATGTTCTTATTCTTTTATTTAAAGAAAGGAGTTTGGTAGTGATAAGGAGCTCTCAGAATTCATAGATGCTATGCAGATCATCATTGAGGTTGTAGGGACAACTAGTATATGTTCTTATTTTAGAAAGGGAGTAGCCTTAGTCTTTTGCATCACTGGCCAGGGACTTTCAGATCATTAGCCTACATACAAGCTCATCTTTTAGCTAGTAAAAGAGTAGCCATAATAGCATTTGTTCTTCTATAATATGTTGGCCTTAGTTTCCACATCACTCGCAAGGAAATAATCCACCTTACTTTTCATCACGGAATCATCAGGTGTATGATCTTAACAAGTAAATCTATTAAGCACAACAGATCATGCTAAATAGGGTACCATTATGCACACTCTAATGAAGGCACCACAGTGGTATCCATTGAGTAGAAGCCATGCTAAATAGAATACACCAGCCCAAATAAAAGAACATCATCTTCCTAGTCAAATCCTAGGAATCAGTTACAAATAGTCGACTATCAAGTTGACAGAAAAGTTTCTCTTATCCAAGTGGTGTCAAATCCTTTTACTAGTAATAAAACCAGGAATCAATCATTTATATCTTCAATGACAGAAATGTTAGGGATCAGAATAATGGCCAAGCCAACAACATTCCCATAGTAAATCCTACAAACCAAATTGAATAGAAAATTGCTAAGTAAGCCAATAAAGCAATAAATCATATCATCTGACTAACAGATCCATAGTGTCATTGCAGGCTAGAGTAAACCGCCATCATCTTTCTAAGTCATCTGCTAGCATACCAAGACATAATAGAGGCTACTACTATGTACCACCCAATTGTAGGTTTCACAGTAGCATCCATCAAAACATATCTACACTTCCATTTAATCATAGCCCAAGTAATCATCTTCCTAGATATCATTATCTAGGAATCATCTATGAAGATTTCTGTCATATTACAAAGACAAGTACATCCTAGCAAACTATGTTGCTAAACCATTGACTCAGAGAAGAATTCCATTCTTATTGAACTGCTTAGAATACATCTCAAAACTTCTCAGTCTTAAGTAATAAACCATGTAAACATAATGTCCAACAACCAAGACAGGTGTTATTAGCTTGGACTAGATCAACATATCTCACCGAAGCACAATTTTGATAAAATATCTAAAATAGAATCACATTCCAGTATAATTTCCACAAGGCATGGATGATGGCAGATGTCACCAATATTGCACAAGGACCAGTAGGGAATAATTAGGAGTGCAACCAATAGAACAACATCACTGGAAATAATCCAACACCAGGAGTAACCCTAATTCAGGTATGAATCAATACAAGAGATTAGATACAAAGTAAAGGGGAAATTGAGGCGAGCACCTACCTAGTGATGAGTCGCAGCTCGTCAGAGAAGAAGCAGTAGTAGGATCGAGGGAGGTGGCGAAGGTCAACACCATGGCATGGCAACATGAGGAGCACTACCGCGCTCAACTCGCGTCGAGCCTCACCATGACAGTCTCATCAGCACCAGAGTCCATGACCACCAGCGGGAGCATGACAGGATCACCGGAGCACAACAAGACCACGGTGTGCGAAACCCTAGCACCAGTAGGGTAGGCGTTCGACCACGAGAGACCGAGAAGGGCGAGTCACCACGGTGGAGGTGTGGAGCGTCGAACGGCAAGTCATTTGTGCCCTAGCCGAAGTGGCCAGAGCCGGCGGGAATCTGTGGGCAATGACATCGGCGACCCCGGGGGTGCACACAAGCGTGAGAGTAGAGAGGAGCGAGAGAGAAGGGATCGACTCGATCGGTTTGACCGACTCGGTCGACCGGGTCTAGTGGTCTAGCCCAACCCTATGGGTTGGGCTGGATATTGGGCTAAGTTGGCCCAGTAACCGGGTCAGTGTTTAAAATAAAAATAAATTAGATAAAATCAAACATGGAAATTACCGAAATACCCCTGAACTTATTTTAGCCCTAGAAAAATCCTTCATATATATAATATATCAAAAGACCACAAAAATAATATCTACCTAAGAAAAATATAACCTTACTTGATTAAGTTAAATAAAATGCAAATAAATATTAACACCATTAAATTCTAAGTGAAATTTCATAAAATAAGGAAATGTCCTAAAAATGAATAAAAATCATTCTTGCATATAAAAATAAATTTACTATTTTATAAACAAATACTAACTTAACTTTTTACAAATAAAAATTGAAGCTAATATCTAAGAACATTTGATCCTTTGTGGAATTTTATAACAATATGGATAATACTTAAACAACAATAAAAATCATTTTAAGGTCTTGAATAAATATATTTTACTAGAAAAATACTAAGTATATTATTCCAAAAAAAATTAAGGTTTTAAAGTAATAAATCTTTATCTATTTTATAAAATACATGTTTTGTTAATTCCTTAAAAAATATTCCTAAATAAGAAATAATCACATTTCTATATAAAACCTTAAATCCTTTACATCTAAATACTTAATCCAAAGCCATAACTTGGGTCTATAACAAAACTTAAGTATAAACTATTAATTTTATAAAACTCTTTTAAAACCTTAAATCAAATTTAAACCACAACTTTTAAGCTAATTTTATGTATCACTCACCTATATGGATGGTGAATACTCTCTCTTAACCATACTTCACATGACTTTAAAACTCTAACAGATTAATAAGATCATCTAAATTTTCTTTCCTTAATAAGTTAAATTATTTTCATAATAACTAATCACATTTAAACTCATCATTCACTTAAATTGAAAGTGAATGATCTCACACTCTTGATCATACTTACCATAACTCTAAAAACTTGATAATAACTTAGACACATCACACCTAAGTCTACTTATGTTTTTAACTTTAACTTTGGTCCACAAAGTTAGAAATGCATAATGTCTAAAGTATATTTATGTTCTTATAGTTAACTTTAGTTTGTTCTAATTAAGACGTAAAGCATCTCAAGTCCAAGCTTATTCTATTAACCATAAAGATTGTTTAAACCTTATCAAAGAAACCTTTTCTTCAAAAGTTATTCATTTTGCCACTTCAAACAACATCCCTAGAATAAGTCCTTTAACTCTTAACAACCTAAGACATTAACCTTCATGATAATTACTAGATAGCATTTCACCTCAATCTTAAAGTGTTATCACACTACTCTTGTATGTTTTGCATGTTAAACTCTTAAGTATTTTGTTGCTACATTTACTTGTGAAGTAAACCTAAAGAATAACTAAATCTTAAAGCATCACCTAAGTTTAACTCATCCACGTTATTTGGGAATTATCTCGGGGTTTAACAAAATGCATTACACTACAACATAATTCTTCTTTAAACATTAGTCCTTACCGGACCAATGATGATGTTTTCATATATTAGAACTTATATTGTCTCGAAGACCGTGATTGCATAATCATGTAATCACAAAGGCAAGTTCACACTTGCTCATGTCCTTTGGTTATTTTCTAGCAAGTATTTGCAAAATATTGTTGTCATCACCTACATTTCAAAAAGGATGGAAGAAAATGCTATTTTCTTAAATAATATGACTTTATGGTTATCGACCCGAGTGGTGTTAACCTAGTATGGCGGGAAAATGGAACCATGGAAAGGTTTATGGATTGGTGGAGGTTCAATTTGCACGAGAAAGTATCACCTAGGAATTAATAACAAATGTCGCCAGTGATTCTTGCGCCATAGATTACGCGTTAACCATGGGATCTATATGGCTCTGGGGAAGTCAGCTAGAACTTCTTCCTTTCATATGCTGACGGACAACTTTTATCGGAGCCGTGATCCTACATCTAGGCACGTGCAAGGGTGGGAACCGTCAATTCCCCGATATTAGATGTCTACGATGGATTGCTCTCTTCGGGAATGTAAACCGACACGACCGTTATCCTGAGCTAGCAAAAAAGTGCGCATACAGGGTTGTGGAGAAGGGCAGTGATCGGCTTGGATCAATTACTGGGCCCCACACCATAGGAAGTGTGGACAGGTAAGCTGCCCGAATGTGCAACAAGGAATTGGTCTCTCATGGGTAAAGCAATGCACCTCTGCGGAGTGTAAAAAACTGTGACATGTTACTCCCTGTTCCGGGAAGAAGCTGTAGACACTGCAGGAAAGGAACTCCACGAAGTTCTAATCAACCTTTGAAGGCTGACAAACATAGCTTTTCATAATAAAAGCAACCTTTGAAGAAATGTTTACGAAAACCTGCATAGCCTATGAACTCTGGTTTATGGTTGTAGATAGTGCATCAAACACTCCTTTTTAGTGAACTTGCTGAGTAAACTCATACCCAACCGTACCTGCTTAACCCTTGCTAGGTTCTAAAGCCATGGAAGACGTCATCAACACCAAGTGATACTTAAAGGAATCATCACCAAATGCTCAAGTTCTTCAATAAAGTCAATGGAGTCAACATATTAGCAACTGAAGTGAAGGAGAAGTTCCTGATTAGATAGGAGTATAATCTCTAGCCCTACAACCTACTTTTGTAGAACAGTGCAATTTCAGCTATTGCAAACCAAATAGTTTAGATACTAGACTATTAATAAGATATTTATGAGTTGTTATTTCTGGTTCTTCTTTGTAATAAGTTTCTTGCTCTCTATAACCTAGAGTGTTCTCTATATATTTTGTAAAGAGTCGAGTTGTAACCTATAGTCATCTCTTGGACCTGCTATGTTTCTGTTGTACCACTCTGAGGGATGTAATACTGGTAGAATGGTGTTTCATTGGTGTTATTTCAACGACTATAGTGTACTACATCATACAGTGGTATGCTGAGTCACCGCACGTACCGTATGCTAGTTGCCATCAAGAAGCAGCATGGTGATTGGGTGGATCATGTGTCAAGTGGTTCGGATGTTGGTGCAGATCAGAAGTCTTAGACCAAGATGTGGCATGTTGATTTGTAACACTTTGCTCTATTATCTTTACCTCCTTCCTCCACATCATCAAAAGACCCCCACTTCTACCATCGCTTTCATGAATCACCATGCGATAGAAGCCGAAATGACACATCATTTTTTTACCTTAGGCTTATCCAAATGTATCTCAGACAGGAAAGCCACATCTTGTTTTAGTTGCCTCATAACCTCTTGAAGTGCAAGAACGGCGCGAGCACTAGCTAGCTCGTCGTAGTTCCATCTAAAGTTTCATGGCTCCCGAAGATCTCCTAGCAGAATCCCAAAAGCACACTATCTAACACCTCAATAAACCAAAGCTTGAATACAAAACTAGAAGCATGGCGATGTCCACAAACAATGAGAATGGCCAGCTAAACACCACCAAGTAAAACCACCCCGAATCACTATGGAGGAGGGAATAAATACATGATGTCGTCGTTGCCGATGCAGAGGAAACACAAATCGCCACGTGAACCACGTCGGGGATGGAGTTGAAAAACCCTAGGCATCAGACCTTAGGGGATGGACCTTAGGCATCTACCACGACAAGATGAAATGCCAAGATGTTGTAGGAAGATCTCATCAAACTTAGCTCACTTAGAGAGAGGCAGAAGCTAGCATTCAAAACATGTCGTAGGCTGCGGCGGCGCCACAAGCTAGATCGCCTAACCACAACTATTTTATTGCATGCGTATCTTGGCAGCAGTAGCATCTTAGTGGCCGCCTCCTATATGACCTATGGAATGCTTGGAAAGAAAGAAACCATAGGATATTCACAGGGTGTCGCCTAACTTATGTTGATGTGGCGTCTATCGCTATAGAGGACATCCTCCAGAGGGAACGCGCCTTCATCATTTTTGTGTCGGCTATCCCAACCGACCCATACTAGGTTTCTATTTCCCTTTTTTGGGTGGTTTTGACATGTTCCACCAAAATATAAACATGTATGTCATGTACGGTGTTTGTTTTCCCTCTTCTAATTAAAAAGGTAGTGCTCCTAGGGTTGAAAACGGAACAGAAACAAACAGACACATGCGTTATCGTTTTCGTTTCCTCTTGTGTTGTCGGAATCGAAAACAAAATGGAAACTCCGGAAACAAACACGGAATCGGAAATCATCGGAAACGAATATGGAACGGATACAGGACGGATACAATACGAAAACGGACATTTGTCGGAATATGATAATGGCATAATATCATGGTCTATACACCAAAAGGAACATATCATAGACAAAGAATATCTAACAACTTCGACAATCGACAATTAAACATAAAGTAACATACATAATTCAACACTTTGCCAAGCACATAAGTTCACATAAATAGTATCACATAAACGCCAAGACATTCACAGAATTAGTATGTAGCCTAGGACGGTTGTATGTATTACCTAGACCATGCATATATTATATGGTCCAACAAGAGAAAGAAAAATCACTGACGCAAAGTACTATTTTGTACATGGGTCTATCTAATTATGTTTTCGGAAAGTTTCGTATTTGTTTATCCGGAATTTCCGTACCGTTTCCGTTTCCATCGGAAATAGCTCCCTCGTTTCCTTTTCTGTTTCCGTTTATAATATTCCGTTTCCGTTCCTTTTCCGCAAAATGCCATTTCTGTTTCCTTTTTATCTCTCCGTTTCCTTTTTCTCCGAAAATGAACGGAAAGATTCCTTACCATTTTCAACCCTAAGTGCTCCTATCGGTTGCTAAAAAACAATTACACGGGAAAGAACAAGGGGAATAAGGAAGAAAAACTGGGAACGAGAAACGATCTAAACACCATCAAGCCTTGTTATTGGGGATGACCCCCGGGTAGGCTATGCCAGGCCTAACTGGCCGGCTCCAGGAATGCCAGGCTGGATGGTTGCAACCGGGTGGACCGCTCCAACCGGTTCGCCCTCAAGATTCCCCTGCTGGCCCGTCTAGCCGGATGGCCAGAAGAACCGGCTGGTGGCCGCTTCTACACGGTCGCCTCGAATTCAGTGGCAAGGCTATGGTGGGGGGTGACACTCCTTGCTGAGTGTGCCCCTGACTCCTTGCATCATCAAACAGGCTGGCGCACCGCCTCTACCGGCGCTACAAGACAACTATGCCAAAGCACCAAAGCGGGAAGCTGAGCGAGGCACGATGGGCTGACCGATAAAGCTCCAGCTGATCGTTAAAGCACCGGGTGACGCCCAAAGCACCGACACTGGGACACTGTAGCAATGTCCCCCTGTACTAGAGGCTTGACTAGCTCCTGACCCACTGGATGGACCCAGCCAGCCGGCCCACTTTGTAAACCCAAAGCCCAAATAGTCAACCCTAGAACCCACATTGTAACCTACCTCTCCCAAGCCAGTATATAAGGAAGGGTAGAGCTAGGGTTCTAGGTAGGCTCAAGTAGATTCAAGTTCATTCTCATAGTTCACTAGTTCATCTTCTTCCTCTAGCTCTTCATAGCAGCTAGGGAAACAGCTCAAGGAGCACCTATTCTGGGCATTCGCCCCCAAGATAGTAGATACTTGCAGGAGTATGAGTGTTACCTCATCAAGTGGGCTCCGAACCTGGGTACATCGCTGTGTCTGCAGTATCTGTGCCCAACCTGTTGCGAGTAGCCACCGATAGCATCCTGATTGTCCCTTCTCATGCCATCCTCGATGGCACTGGCGTGTTCCACACCATGACACTTGTACATAGCCCAAGTACGACAGGAATAAATCGAGAAGATCAGGAGGAGTGTTGTTTGCTTAGTCAAAGGCATCACGCTGTCGAGACAACACAAAAAGGCACCATCCACTAGCCTAGAGGTCCTCCACACCATGTAGATCTAGGAGAGTCATAGAAGTCATCAAACGGTATCACACTGTCGAGGCGCGTAACGACAACCAAAGCCGCCGACACCATTGAAGGGAAATGCTCCACACAGGTGACCACTACATCTCCTCATGGCCTCGAACTCGATAGCCATCACCAAAAGGACAGCCCTAAGCACTATGCAAGAGGATATACACATACATTGTCAAAGGACCTCGATCAACCCAAACATCACCACCAAGACAAACATCCATGTAAGATTTTCAACCATTAGGGCAAGGGCACATGAATTTAGCTTGGACACGAAGTTGCTGAGCACTACAAGAAGACCGACACTCGTCAATGGCACCTATGTCGGATGCAAAGGGAATGGTTTCCACATCAACACTTCCAAGGAAGAAAACCTTGTCTGCTGGCGACGCCATCACTGACACTAACATGGGATAATGCAGAGCTTTTACCCGAAACAAAATTCGCCTCCGCCACAAGCAAACCTCGAGAAAGCCTAGGACGCAAAGGCACGTGAATCCAATAGAGGCAAGAGTAAGGACTCTGTCGCGACGCCTCTAATGAGGATAACAACACCAATAGGTGATGTCGCACATAACTTTCTCCTAGAACCAGAACTATACCTCAACAAAGACTATACAACAACCCCGACACTAGGCCACATGCAGATAGAGAAGTAGAGCGCCACAACAGCCGTTGGAGGGGCTTGTTCGTCTGCGGTACCAAAGTTGGCAGGCCAGCGCATGGCGGTACCTAAGTTGCCTGAAATCACCGCGTTTCGAAAAGTTGGGCCGCCAACTACTGAGAAGGGCCATTTCGAGGCAAACTCATCTCACCCCGCCAAATACAAACATTCCGTTAAACCGCCCCGTGAAGTAGACGGTCGGGACCCACATGTCGGTTATCTGTCCATGACGCGGGCGCCAACGCGGCAACCTCTTAGGCAAATCGAGCAGCTAAGTGGATCGGATGCGTTGACCAATTTCACAAATCCATTCCCAGCTTTCCCCTAGCATCGGCGGCGTCGGAATCCACCCTTCAGGCAGGACGATCCCTTTGGACATTTGACTTCCGGCGCCAAGTTGCTGCGGCCAGTTGTTGCGCCCAGTCGCTGATCCCAAGCTCTAATGGCGCATGCCGTAGCCGCTGTTGCAAGGCTCTAGCCCGCCTCCGCCGCCGACGAGCTGATCAGCTCGGAGGATGGCAGATCCTACTATTAAGAAAGAAGAAGTTCTGTCTACAAGCGGGTGAGCTACCCTTCTCTTTGCTATTCGCACTAATTACAACTGCTAGCTGGCTACTAAACCTCAAATTGTTTGTTAGCCCAACGCTGACAAACATATTTTGTCCACAGTTTTCTGTCAAGTGGGATCTGCGCGGACCCCCCCTTACCTGGTTACGGTAGTCCTCTATAGATACGACTCTAATGGCAAGTGGTATGGAAGCCATTGTTTCACGATGGAAGAAGCGCCTGCACATATCTGCACTATATCTAGTATGGTTTCTGCTCTGCGTAATCATGTTGAATTATGGCTGAAGTAGACAGCAAAGTTCAGCTTCATGGATGAACGTGGCATCATGGTTCCTATAATGTGTGACAGTCAGCTAATTGGGTTGATGAAAAGGTATGCTTCGGCTGCCATGTTTGACCTGAAATGTCATGTACTAGATGTGGAAGCTGCTACAACTGGGAGTCGCCCCTCTATTCTTGGACAGGGTGGTTGCTCGAACCCAATTAGCTCCTGGTAAGCAAAGGTCTCTTGGGGTTCGCATGTTTGTGCTGAATTGTAATTTTTGTTTTATTTACTCTTTAGATATTAGGCAGTTATGCAACAGTCTTGTTTCTTTGACAGGAAGCGCCAAAAGGTTGGAAACATGAGTGTCGGGTCAGTGATTTTGCTGCCCGAAGAAATTAAAAACGAGTGGAAAGATGATGCTGGACACGATTCTGGTGCCCATTGTCCCGGCGATGCAGAGTACGTGAAGCTAAGAAAATTGGCACCGAGGAAGAGGAAGAAGGCAGGAAATGAAGAAGCCAAAGGACGTGACGGCTTGGCACCCAAGCTGCGGAAGAAGGCTGCTGGCAATGAAGATGCATAGTAATGTGTTGAACTTGAACCTATATATGTAATTCTGTTAAATTCTGATCGCTCTGTGTGTGGCACGTTGCTGGGCGAAACAATCTACCCACGTTCTCTGAGTAAAATGTACCGCGACTTAGGGTTTGGAAACGCCCGAGTCGGTAGTTGAATCCAAAATTGTGATTGTGCCACTGCTATCTGAAAACAATGATCCACCGGTTCCACGATTGCTGAGGGGCAGGAGGTCTCCAAATACGACGGAATGTAAGTGGCACATAAATAAATTATTTAAGCTGCCACACTCCACGAAGAAGCAACTTATTTCAGATGCTGCACAACGACGTGGCAACATAAACAGCAATGTTCTCACCGATAATGCCCAGATGAGGAGGAAATGGGTACCACTTTCTGGCCTAATCTTGAGCCCGTCTATCTCACCGCCTCTCTGCTCCTGCATCCCCTGCATCTGGCGAAGCTCCCGGATCTCCAGTAACCGGGCGTACGTGCTTCCACTTTATAAATTGTGGTTGTGCCATTTGCATGCGGCACAATCCACGTAGATTACGTTTAAACAAACCACCAGTGTCAGAATACATTAGTAAAAAAGGTGTATTTGGTCCACGGTTATGTTCCCAATCCGGGACAGAGATCTAAATCGAGGTAGAAATTGATCTAAATCACAAATTCTTCCACAAATTAATGCGGGGTCAGAGCAATTTTTTTCCTCCCTGGAATCCGGGACCAATAGTTCAGACCGCTAGGTCAACAAGTACAAATATTACAACTTAAAAAGGCACGGAGCTTAAGCTAAATATAACTAGTTATCACACATCTCCTTGATCTTCCTAATCTTGGCCCGATGTGCATCTTCCTGCGAGAGCAAGGATCGAATTGTCTGCTCCTTCTTTTTAGCATCTTCCTTGCACAGCTTCAATTGTTTCTCTGCATCTTTCCTCATGCACTTGTCAATACTCGTAGTTGTGAACTGCAGGACTTTGGCATGGTGAAGATCCTTCCTTGCTTGAGTCAGTTCTTGCTCTGCTTTAGCCTTCAGGGCCAACGTCGCGTCCCTCTCCTTCTCGACTTTGCTAACCTTGTCTTCCACCCCCATGAGATCTCGCTTATGCTTGGTCATGTCAACTGGTTCCCATAGCTTCATCTCAACACTGTCAAGAAGTGAGATGAATGCGGATTCTTTCAACTCAACAGTCATTTCCCATAGTTTGTCCAGCGTTTTCTGCATCGATTTGGGCCACTCTGGATCTACCCATTTGACAACACCGCAACTTCCCCCTTGCATCATTGCACGATTTCCTTGACACCGTAGAAACCTCCTGCCTGCGTTTCGTCCTTCGAACGCTACAAATTTAGCAGGCACATATCCATGTTTACATAGCAGAGGACTGTCTTCATCCGCTAAACCGTGATAGTCGGCGTCATACATCGTCTGGTTGGCCTAACACATCATACGCGCATGAGTAAATGGATTAGATCTGGCTCAAAAAATAGATAACTGGCCACGAATGATAGAGATAGAGATGAGACGACTCACATCAAAATCACCGTCCATGTCGTCACGACGCGTTTCCTCGTCGTCTCCCCTTGAACCCATGGCGAGAGGGGAGGGGGGTGGTGGCTGCCGGAGAGGGGATTGGGATGGAGGCGTCGTCGGCTTGCGGCTACGGCAGGATGGGAGTGAAGTGGGGAATGTGGCTTCGAGGGGAAGGAAGAGAAGTACAGGGAGGAAGAGAAGTAATGGGGACGTGACACTGGGATATGACCCGCTGAACTGGTGAGTCGTGACACTCGCAACAGGGGAGCCCCCGGTGTTGCCAGTTTGTCTAGAGCAAGCGTGGCCAATCATGTCGTGGAATAGACTACTCGCGGATCGATCTCACGAAAACCATCCCAATCGTCCAAGCGCCCCGATCGGACGGTATGTAACAATCGACAAAGAGAACAACTGTGTTAGGGCGTGCCTTCTAGAAGAGTCGGTCTAACGCTAAGGTTAGGGTTCTCCTAAGGTTAATTAGTATCCATATGCGGTTTATGAAAAGAACATGCATCCAATGACACGGGTGGATCTAGCTGTGGTTAATGAGAAGAGCAGACATGCAATGACACTAGTGATATGTGGTTTGTGGGAAGAACACACATGCAATGACTCTGGTGATATGTGGTTTGTGAGAAGAACACACATGCAATGACTCTAGCGGTGGTTTATGAAAAGAGCAGACATGCAATGACACCGGTGGATCCATGTGTGGTTCATGGGAAGAACACACATGCAATGACACTGGGTGTGGTTCATGATATGGTATGTGAGAAGAACACACATGTAATGACACTGGTGGATCCATGTGTGGTCTGTGAGAAGAACACACATGCAATGACACTGGGTGTGGTTCATGATATGGTTTGTGAGAAGAACACGCATGCAATGACACTGGTGGATCCATGTGTGGTCTTTGGGAAGAACACACATGCAATGACACTGGTGATATGTGGTCTGTGAGAAGAACACACATCCAATTACTCTAGCTGTGGTTCATGAAAAGAGCAGACATGCAATGACACTGGTGGATCCATGTGTGGTTCATGGGAAGAACACACATGCGATGACACTGGGTGGATCCATCTGTGGTTCATGAGAAGAGCAGACATGCAATGACACTGGTGGATCCATGTTAGGTTCATGGGAAGAACACACATGCAATGACACTAGGTGTGGTTCATGATATGGTCTGTGAGAAGAACACACATGCAATGACACTTGTGGATCCATGTGTGGTCTGTGAGAAAAACACACATGCAATGACACTGGGTGTGGTTCATGATATGGTTTGTGAGAAGAACACACATGCAATGACACTGGTGGATCCATGTGTGGTCTTTGGGAAGAACACACATGCAATGACACTGGATCCATGTGTGGTTTGTGAGAAGAACACACATCCAATGACTCTAGCTGTGGTTCATGAAAAGAGCAGACATGCAATGACACTAGTGGATCCATGTGTGGTTCATGGGAAGAGCAGACATGCGATGACACTGGTGATATGTGGTTTGTGAAAAGAATAGACATGCAATGACTCTAGCTATGGTTAGTGAGAAGAACACACATGCAATGACACTAGGTGTGGTTCATGATATGGTTTGTGAGAAGAACACACATGCAATGACTCTAGTGGATCCATGTGTGGTTCATGGGAAGAACACACATGCAATGACACTAGGTGAGGTTCATGATATGGTTTGTGAGAAAAACACACATGCAATGACACTGGTGGATCCATGTGTGCTCTGTGAGAACACACATGCAATGACACTGGGTGTGGTTCATGATATAGTTTGTGAGAAGAACACACATGCAATGACACTGGTGGATCCATGTGTGTTCTTTGGGAAGAACACACATGCAATGCCACTGGATCCATGTGTGGTCTGTGAGAAGACCACACATCCAATGACTCTAGCTGTGGTTCATGAAAAGAGCAGACATGCAATGACACTGGTGGATCCATGTGTGGTTCATGGGAAGAGCAGACATGCGATGGCACTGGGTGGATCCATGTGTGGTTCATGAGAAGAGCAGACATGCAATGACACTGGGTGTGGTTCATGATATGGTTCATGAGAAGAACACACATGGAATCACACCGGTGGATCCATGTGTGGTTCATGGGAAGAACACACATGCAATGGCTCTGGTGATATGTGGTTTGTGAAAAGAACAGACATGCAATGACTCTAGATGTGGTCTGTGAGAAGAACACACATGCAATGACACTGGGTGTGGTTCATGATATGGTTTGTGAGAAGAACACACATGCAATGACACTGGTGGATCCATGTGTGGTCTTTGGGAAGAACACACATGCAATGACACTGTTGATATGTGGTCTCTGAGAAGAACACACATCCAATGACTCTAGTTGTGGTTCATGAAAAGAGCAGACATGCAATGACACTGGTGGATCCATGTGTGGTTCATGGGAAGAACACACATGCAATGACACTGGGTGTGGTTCATGATATGGTTAGTGAGAAGAACACACATGCAATGACACTGGTGGATCCATGTGTGGTCTTTGGGAAGAACACACGTGCAATGACACTGGTGATGTGTGGTATGTGGGAAGATGAGACATGCAATGACACTGGTGGATCCATGTGTGGTTCATGGAAAGAAAACACATGCAACGACGCTGGGTGTGGTTCATGATATGGTCTGTGAGAAGAACACACATGCAATGACACTGGTGGATCCATGTGTGGTTTGTGAGAAGAACACACATGCAATGACACTGGGTGTGGTTCATGATATGGTTTGTGAGAAGAACACACATGCAATGACACTGGTGGATCCATGTGTGGTCTTTGGGAAGAACACACATGCAATGACACTGGATCCATGTGTGGTCTGTGAGAAGAACACACATCCAATGACTCTAGCTGTGGTTCATGAAAAGAGCAGACATGCAATGACACTGGTGGATCCATGTGTGGTTCTTGGGAAGAGCAGACATGCGATGACACTGGTGATATGTGGTTTGTGAAAAGAACAGACATGCAATGACTCTAGCTGTGGTTAGTGAGAAGAACACACATGCAATGACACTGGGTGTGGTTCATGATATGGTTTGTGAGAAGAACACACATGCAATGAATCTAGTGGATCCATGTGTGGTTCATGGGAATAACAAACATGCAATGACACTGGGTGAGGTTCATGATATGGTTTGTGAGAAGAACACACATGCAATGACACTGGTGGATCCATGTGTGGTCTGTGAGAAGAACACACATGCAATGCCACTGGGCGTGGTTCATGATATGGTTTGTGAGAAGAACACACATGCAATGACACTGGTGGATCCATGTGTGGTCTTTGGGAAGAACACACATGCAATGACACTAGATCCATGTGTGGTCTGTGAGAAGAACACACATCCAATGACTCTAGCTGTGGTTCATGAAAAGAGCAGACATGCAATGACACTGGTGGATCCATGTGTGGTTCATGGGAAGAGCAGACATGTGATGACACTGGGTGGATCCATGTGTGGTTCATGAGAAGAGCAGACATGCAATGACACTGGGTGTGGTTCATGATATGGTTTGTGAGAAGAACACACATGCAATGACACTGGTGGATCTATGTGTGGTCTTTGGAAAGAACACACATGCAATGACACTAGGTGTGGTTCATGATATGGTTTGTGAGAAGAACACACATGCAATGACTCCAGTGGATCCATGTGTGGTTCATGGGAAGAACACACATGCAATGACACTGGGTGAGGTTCATGATATGGTTTGTGAGAAGAACACACATGCAATGACACTGGGTGTGGTTCATGATATGGTTTGTGAGAAGAACACACATGCAATGACACTGGTGGATCTATGTGTGGTCTTTGGGAAGAACACACATGCAATGACACTGGATCCATGTGTGGTCTGTGAGAAGAACACACATCCAATGACTCTAGCTGCGGTTCATGAAAAGAGCAGACATGCAATGACACTGGTGGATCCATGTGTGGTTCATGGGAAGAGCAGACATGCGATGATACTGGTGATATGTGGTTTGTGAAAAGAACAGACATGCAATGACTCTAGCTCTGGTTAGTGAGAAGAACACACATGCAATGACACTGGGTGTGGTTCATGATATGGTTTATGAGAAGAACACACATGCAATGACTCCAGTGGATCCATGTGTGGTTCATGGGAAGAACACACATGCAATGACACTGGGTGAGGTTCATGATATGGTTTGTGAGAAGAACACACATGCAATGACACTGGTGGATCCATGTGTGGTTTGTGAGAAGAACACACATGCAATGACACTAGTTGTGGTTAGTGAGAAGAACACACATGCAATGACACTGGTGGATCCATGTGTGGTCTTTGGGAAGAACACACATGCAATGACACTGGTGATATGTGGTCTGTGAGAAGAACACACATCCAATGTACTCTTGTGGATCTATCTTGGCATAATTTGATGTATGCCACGATGTATTTCATTGTGCAAGACACTCACTTTCCATTTTTATACTACTCAGTATCGCCCTTGGTTTTATGTCGTACTACTCAGTTCCCCCCCTCTCCCCTCTCTGTATCTTTCGTAGAAGCACAAATCTTTGCTCACCCTGTCTGCTACTCCCTGATTGGTTATCACAGTTGTCACGCGGATCGTGCGCACCAGCCGTTGATTTTGTGCGATCCAACGATGATCGTTGCACACGTCGTGCCCTTCACAGTACAGCGCAAGACAGCACGGATGTCTCCCTCAACGAGACTTCTACAAGAAGGAACACGATGCCGTCCATGGAAAAAGTCGTCGAGCAGTCATGTCATGTTTAATCAAGTCTGAAAAGCCTACTACTGCTACTACTACGCCACAACGCATGCGTCATCGAATGCACGGTCGTCGATGGACAGCTGCAATTTATTGCCACTTGATTTTAATAAGACATATCCCATTTTTACGCAGCGGCTCTCAATCGCCAATTTTAGGGCCGTGTCAAACTTCGTACATAGAAATTGTGTGTGCGCCCTTTGCATGCGGCTCAATACAGAACTGCCATGCATGGCCTGGGAAAAACGTGACGTACCATGCGCGTGTCGTGGTGCACGGTGCAGTTGACTTCGCGGCGCGTTGCATGGTGGTGCAACGAAACGTGCCTTGCTTCTATCCACCTTAGCTATAGAGCCCCTATCCGCACACCCACTCCCACTCTCGCTCATTGTCCCCACGCAACCCTCTCCACTGTCCCACCAGCATCCGCAAACTCCCGAGAATACCCCGTCCGCGCCGGCGATGGCCGAGGAGGATAAGGTGGCCATCGTCACCTCCGTGGCCGTTGGCGAGGAGGCCCCCGTCTCCTCATCGGTCCCCCTCGACGCGTTGAAAGCAGCCGTTGTCCCTGTCCAGGCCCTAGTGGAGCCATCGATGGCAGCTGCCGTTCCCGTCCAGGCCCCCATCCCAGCTACCGACGGAGACGCCGAAGAGGAGCCCCCCGCCGGCGAGGAGGCCCCCGCCAGTCACAAGCAGATCATGCACTTCTTCGGCACCTACGATCCAGATAAGTACATCGCTCCGCTGAACCCCTACGACACCGGCATCGACGACCTATGGTCGGAGGTAACTTGGGTTTGCTCCCCTCCCCTGGTTCTTCTACCGTTTGTTAGAAATAATGGGCTAATCTATTTAAAATTTAGCTGGTATTGTCATGTTTAATATTCTGGAATTAATCATGGAAATTGTGCCTAATTATCCAACAGCGTTCCCATCGTTGGATGCTAGATCTTGGTTTATTAGGATTCGCTTGTTCGCATTTCGATTGCTCGATCTTCTTACACCATCTACTCCCCCATTTTCCCTTTCTTCCAATAGGTTTCCGGCAGTGACGTCTGCAGCGATGATGAGTCCATTCACACCAAGGCTCGTCAGGTGCTGAGGAGGCTGCGGGCTGGCAAGTACGACGGCTTCCTCAGGGACCCCTACAGCTGCCCCTTCTGCAAGGAGGGCGTCTACTGCTTGACGAGTCACGCCGCTGGCGGCACCGTCGTGAACACCTTACTAAAGCATGTAGAGGCCGCGGGCTCCGGCATCCACAAAAGCGGCAAGCCCGAGCCCGCGAACATCAACGCCTACATCGCTGAACACCGTGCTCTCTGCATTCAACTTCGAAACCTCCAACGGATGGCCATCAAAGAGGGTCGCATGCCTTCAATCAGGCCCAAGGCCTCCAAGTCCAAGAAACTGGGCAGCAAGAAGTGGCAGAAGCACCAGAGGGAGATGGCGGAGGCGCGGGCGCTTGCAGGATGTGTCTGCAGCTGCGGCGGCTGCCCCTGCTGCCCATCAGCTCCTTTCTAGCTATATCCTATTTCTGGCTGAATGCATCGAACCTCGTTAAGAAACCTACTTTCTATCGCTATATCCTATTTAGCTGCGCACAGCTATATCTACATTTGTTTTATTTTCTGCATGAATGTATTCTGGCTGGTGTGGTTTGCTGCTCTAGATTTGCTACCTGTTTGGAGGCAAAAAGAGGTCCAAAAGGGAACGAAATATCAAAGTGAGAATCTTCTCTAGATTTGCTACCAATTTGGGCAAAATGAAACATATATGTTTAGCGAGAGAGGAATGATGGGTTCGTAGCATGGAAAACAAAAAATTTCTACCGCAAGAACGAACAAAACCCAGATCTAATCTAGATAAAAGCCAAGATCTAATCTATTAGACATGAGCAACGAGATAGATAGGAACTAACCCTCGTAGATCCGAAAGCGTTAACGAGATTAGATCTCGTGGTTGATGTAGTCGATCACTTGCCGATCTCAAGATCGTGTGGACGATCCTTCCGGCGTCGCGTTCCAGCAGCGCTCCCGCAGTTGGTCAAGTTGATGATCCTTCTGGCGCCGCGTTTTGGCAGCGCTTCCGCAGTCGGTCACACGTGTGGAGTCGAAGCAGACCTTCCTCTCCCCGTTCCAGCGAGCAGCGGAGGTAGTAGATCTTCTCCACGGAATCCTAGCAGCACGACGGCGTGGTGGTGGTGGTGGAGTAGAGAATTCTGCAGGGCTTCGCCTATGCCTGTGCAGAAGAAAGGTGGAGGAGAGAGGCGGCAGAGATTGGGTGTTATGAAGCAGTCTAGGAGGGGGCACCCCTGCCCTTCTATTTGAGGGGGAGAGGGCGCGCCTGGGGAGGGGGAGTCCTTGTAGGACTCCCCTCCTATGGCCGGCGGTGGGAAGGGGGGAGGAGTCCTCCTCCCCCATGAATCCGTGTCTTGCCCCACCAGGACTCCTTTGATCCTTTCTTGGTTTTCAAGCAAACTCCAAGAAATCCTCTAGAACCTTCCAGAACATTCCGAAACCTTCTAGAATCTCCATACAAACACTCCGGAACATTTCCTAACTTAGAAAATGATCCCCAATATATGAATCTTATTCTCCGGACAATTCTGGATCTCCTCGTGATGTCCCGGATCCATTCCGAGACTCCGAACAACATTCGGTCTCCAACGCACATTCCATATCTACTTAAAACAACTTCGAACCTTAAGTGTGTCACCCTACGGTTCGTGAATATGTAGACATGACAGAGACACATCTCCTATCAATAACCATCAGCGGGACCTGGAGATCCATAATGGCTCCCACATACTCAAGGATGACTTCGTGATCGATAGAACCATTTACATACGAGACCAATTCCCTTTGTCACGCGATACTTTACTTATCCGAGGTTTGATCGTCGGTATCTCTATACCTA
The DNA here is from genome assembly GCA_910589775.1 of Avena eriantha. Classification (NCBI taxonomy): domain Eukaryota; kingdom Viridiplantae; phylum Streptophyta; class Magnoliopsida; order Poales; family Poaceae; genus Avena; species Avena eriantha. Next base: position 73,142,650 of record OU342744.1, on the reverse strand, counting down.
GTTCTACCTCGTTACTGATAAGTACTCTTTACTCGTTCCGTGATATGTCATCCCTTGTGACCTAGTCACATGCTTGAAAGCTAACTAGATAACATTCCACCGAGAGGGCCCAGAGCATATCTATCCATCATATGGATGGACAAATCCCAATCTTGGTTCATGCGCTTCAACACATACTTTCAGAATACCCAATGGCATCTTTATGACCACCCAGTTACGAAGCGGTGTTTGATGTCATCAAAGTATCCATCCGGTGATGGTGATTAACATAACCTCATGGTCGAAGGATTAGGTTACTATGTATTTGAAAGCTTACAGCAATACGAACTTAATGACTTGATCTTATGCTATGCTTACTATGGGTGTGTGTCCATCACATCATTCTCCTAATGATATAACCTTGTTATTAATCACATCCTATGTCCATGATCAGGAAACCATGACCATCAATTAATTAACAAGCTAGTTCAACAAGAGGCTTACTAGGGACCCTTTCATGTTTACAAAACACACATGTATTAGTGTTTCCTAATAATACAATTATAGCATGGGATGTAAACATTTATCATAAACATAAAGATATAATAATAACCACTTTATTATTGCCTCTTGGGCATATCTCCAACAGTCTCCCACTTGCACTAGTGTCAATAATCTAGTTAAAAAACTTGTGCATTCAACACCTGTGGCTTTCTGGTGTTGTATAGACACTATTGCTAGTGGTAAACATAATCTTTGGATCTGACACTTCCAAGTCCGTGTGTATTTGCATGTCCTTGCGTCTCCACGCATTACTCATTCTCCAATGAGATGGCATTGTATAAATTTGGTCCTTTGGTGAGACCTTTAGTTCCTTGGGATTAAATCATGTTGATACAATTGTCGTACAATGTATCTTCATAGTATTATCCCGCTATGAACCACGCCTAGTTTGATAACAAACTACTTAACACAAATGCCCTCCTTTGCTGCTACTATAGCAGTTTATATACTTAGCCTTTTGTTGTAGCATCTGTCACAATGTTTTAACTTTGGTACTCAACCAAATCCGTTATGGAACTTCCTTTCCATTACATTGTGCCACCCATAGTTTAAATTGAGATAAATTTAATTTGTATCTTGTGACAACACTAGTATCAATGTAACACTTTACAATGAACTACCTTTAACTATTTGTCACTTATACATGGTATATTCTTAGTTCTTCCAAAGCTCATAAGAATATCTTTACTATTGTCCAATGATCATCTTATGAATCATTCTGGTATATGCTCATAACATTTAGAGCATAGGACATATCTGGATGTGTACATCTTAAAGAATGATTGATCAAAAATACTCTTGCAATTTCACCAAGTGTCAAAACACTTGAATCTCGTGTCAACACACTTGAATCTTGATTCAGTCCTTTCCGTGCGTCAAGAACCTTTCTTGTTGTTTCCATATTGAACTCATTCAACATCTTATCTATGTACATTTGGCAAAACCATATCAGCGCCTCAATCTATCCATATAGACATTGATGCCTAATTCTTGGGTTATGCCTAAGTCTTTCATCAAAATGAAATTCTTAACCTGTGTCAATACAAGATACATCATTTCCAATCAACAATATGTCCTCTACATAATGTATTAGAAATATGTCTCAGCGCTCCCACTTAATTTCTTGCAAATGCAAGCATCTTCATCATCTCCGATGAATTTAAACTCTTTTAACAGTTTCATCATGGTGAAGATTCCAACTCCGCTATGCTTACTTCAACCATTGAAGTTTTGCATACTCTTTTAGCATCCTTTGAATTAACAAAACCCTTTGGATCGTGTCATGTACACGTCCTAGGTAACCATTCTATTAGAAGAACTTGTTTTGTTTGTTCAACTACCATATACCAAAATATATGTAGTGGTTGCTACATTAATCCGTCCAGACTAAATATCACTATGAAAGATCAAATCTTATCATAGTCAATTCCTTGAACATTGTCATAAACTTCTTTCTGACATGTCGACTATTTCATAGATGTTAAACATCCATGTCTTATTTCTTTATAAATCCAAACACGATCGATAGGCTTCACGCCTTTCCGGAGGGTCTTCAAAGTTCAGAAACTTGATTTCTCGTGTATGGATGCTATCACGGATTCCATGACTTCTAGTCCTTTTATGGAGTCAGGGCCCATCATCGCTTCTTTGCATGTAGTCGGTTCATGATTGTCAAAACAATAACGACTTGCTTATCAAATCTTACTATTTGATTCTTACCGACCCACACGGTTCTATAGGAACTCTAATCTCCGGGATCACACCTTCTGTAATCACGAGAGCCATGAGCATTGTGGCCGTCACCGGGACACTTTCCGGCGCTGCGCTACTTAGCACATATAGCTAAGGTTCAACAACCTTATCAAAGTTCTATTGTCCTCCCACTTAACTTTTCACGAAAAATTCCTTCTCAAGAAACTTGACGTTCCAAGTAACAAACTCTTTTGTCCTCAGTGTTATGGAGAAATTCCCAACAAATTCTTTGGGATAACCTACAAAGACGTGCTTATCCGACTTTGGTTGTAAACAATTTACTTATGCATAGCATACCAAAATTTAAGAAAAGACAATTCGGGTTTTATCCCAAACCATAACTCATATGGTGTCATTTCAATGGATCACGATGGAGCTCTTTTCAGTGTAAAAGCGGTAGTCTCTAAAGCTTCAATCCTTAAAACATAATGGCAGTTTTATAAATGACACCTTTGATCTTACCATGTCAAACGAGGTTTCATTACATATCTTAAACACTCCATACTCCTATGGTATTTTGGGAAATGCAAATCCATGGAACGATTCCTCAAATCTTAGGTGTTTTGCTAAACTTGTAACTCAAACATCTTTCTTTATGATCGAATCATAAACTCTTTATTTTCTTGTTACAATGATTTTCAACTTCATCTTGAAAGTTTTTGAACAATTTTCAAATGTCTCATACTTCCTCCTTATTAAGTAAATATTTTCGGAGAAAGCATATGAAGCAATAAGATCCATCGCATATGGCTACACATAATGGACTATGCACATCAGCATGCACAATTTCCAATAAGCTAGTCATCCGTTCCTCTCTGGCCTATGGACGGAGTTTCAATTATCTCGAGGAAAGTCTCACATGCGTCAATTGATCAAAATCAAAGACTCCAAAATTCCATCAACATGGAGTTTCTTCATGTTTTCTTTCAAATATAATTTAAACAGCGATGTCACTTCATAAGTGATCTTTCAATCATTTGTCTTGCGACATTTTAGCAACAGTGTTTATGGATGTGATTTCTCCCACTAGACTTGTAAAAGTTCATCCATCCTTTATGGAATACGGTTATTATTTGAACAACCATTGTTCTTGTAATATCAGAACAAAATAACAATTATTAAAACAAATCTTGAAGGCTATGTTTGATGACAACGAAAAACACAATAACATTTTATTTGTTTTCGATGAACATCATCACTCATTCTCTTGCTAGTTACTTAGGCCACTGTAGTTCATGAATTGCGTTGTCCTGTATGACACTTCATACCAACCAATTCGGTATCCAATACCTAAGAACCACATTGTTTAACAAGCAAGGAATACAACCATAACATGTATATCTTCTATATGCCTAAGTTGGACATCTCCAACCTTTTATTTTCTGTCAAATATTTTATAGATTTTCTTTCAGCAATTCCTTTTCCTTTAAAAGAATCTATCAACATCAATAGTGGTGTCATTCATATGACACATAGTACAAAGCGTATATAGTCAACTACTAATACCTTTGGACTTGCACTTTGAGGTGGATCACCATCATCAAATGTTTGGTGTTCTTTCAAAAATCCATTCTTTAGTAATCATTTAGTGTAGTAAACATTTTACTTACACCTTCTATTCATCCTTATCATGACAACTTTCATGATCAAGCTGCTGTAGCTTATAAAGGTGAATTGCGAGTATAATGTTTCTTTTTCAAAACCTTTTGGAGGATTAGGACGACTAGCGTCTCCAACCTTCACAAATTCTCATCAAATATGAGGACGTATACTCTATCATGTTGTAACCAACACATTGTTTAGATATCGCAATACCTTTCACATATGATGGTTTCTGAAACATTGCTTTCAGCTCTTAGATAAACTTGATATTAAAAACAATCTTTTGAGTATCAAGAATCATGGAGGCAAACATGATACATTAGATACTAACATTGGAATTCTTACTCTTGATTTAATACTACTTATTAAACTTCATGGAGTAAATAGAGTTTGCTGAAAGTTTGCAATAGAACTTATAAACTTTAAATTGACATTCAAAACAATACGATACCAGTTCATAAAGTAAATATCCAGAATTTCTATAGTTCCACTATCTCAACTATAACTAAGCGTAAGGTGGTGAACGGATGCCAATGACTACAACAAACTATGCAAATTCACTTTGATTGTGTTTATGATAAATTGAGTTCGACTAATCCAAATTACAAATGAACTCCCACTCAAAACAACATCCCTCGAGTTGTTTTAGTGATTACATGAACCAAATCCACTACACCAAGTCCGATCATCACGTGAGATGATGTAGCTTTAAAGGCGAACAATCAACATGTTCATCATATCATCCATATGACTCATGCTTTACCTTTCGGTATTCCGTGTTCCGAGACCATGTCTGTACATGCTAGGCTCGTCAAGGTTAACCTTAGTTTCCGCATGTGCAAATCTGGCTTGCACCCGTTGTATGCACACGTAGAGTCTATCACACCCGATCATCACGAGATGCTTCGAAACGACGAGTCTTAGCAACGGTGCCAACTAAGGACGAACACTTTATTACTTGATATTTAGTGAGAGGGATCATCTTATAATGCTACCGTCGCGATCTAAGCAATACAAGATGCATAAAGGATTAACATCACAGGCAATTCATAATTAGTGTGATATGATATGGCCCTTTCTTCTTGCGCCTTTGATCTTTTCTTCAAAGCACAGACATGATCTCCATCATCACCAGCATTGCGTCAAGGTCCGTGGCGCCGCTTCATGGTTATCCATCATCACTAGCAACTATTACAACTACTTGGAATAAAGTTATTACAAGATGAATAGACACGCAGGTCTTAACAGAATTAAAGACAACCATTAGGCTCCTGCCGATTGCCATATTACAACAAGGATCATTGCATACATCAAATACAATCACAATCACATGATGGCCATATCATATCACAAAACCCCTGCAAAAACAAGTTAGACGCCTCTAATTTTCTTTGCATGTTTTACGTGGTTTGGGGCTTTCGCATAAGACCGATCTTACCTACGAACAAGGACCACAACGTTGATACAAGTGTTGTCAAGATGCTCATTGTAAATTGAATCTTAACTATGGTGGGAGAGACAGACACCCGCAAAGCCACTTGTGCAAAGCAAGTTGCACGTCAAGCGTGGAGCAAGTCTCATGTGCGATGACATGTAATGTTAGCCCGAGCCACTTCATCCCACCATGCCGCAAGATGCAAAGTACACGCTAAGACACGAACAAAAGCATCAACGCCCACAAAACATTGTGTTCTACTCGTGCAACAGATCTACGCATAGATACGGCTCTGATACCACTGATGGGTTCGTAGCATGGAAAACAAAAAAATTCTACCGCAAGAACGAACAAAACCCAGATCTAATCTAGATAAAAGCCAAGATCTAATCTATTAGACATGAGCAACGAGATAGATAGGAACTAACCCTCGTAGATCCGAAAGCGTTAACGAGATTAGATCTCGTGGTTGATGTAGTCGATCACTTGCCGATCTCAAGATCGTGTGGACGATCCTTCCGGCGTCGCGTTCCAGCAGCGCTCCTGCAGTTGGTCAAGTTGACGATCCTTCCGGCGCCGCGTTTTGGCAGCGCTTCCGCAGTCGGTCACATGTGCGGAGTCGAAGCAGACCTTCCTCTCCCTATTCCAGCGAGCAGCGGAGGTAGTAGATCTTCTCCACGGAATCCCAGCAGCACGACGGCGTGGTGGTGGTGGTGGTGGAGTAGAGAATTCTGCAGGGTTTCGCCTATGCCTGTGCAGAAGAAAGGTGGAGGAGAGAGGCGGCAGAGATTGGGTGTTATGAAGCAGTCTAGGAGGGGGCACCCCTGCCCTTCTATTTGAGGGGGAGAGGCGCGCCTGGGGAGGGGGAGTCCTTGTAGGACTCCCCTCCTATGGCCGGCGGTGGGAAGGGGGGAGGAGTCCTCCTCCCCTATGAATCCATGTCTTGCCCCACCAGGACTCCTTTGATCCTTTCTTGGTTTTCAAGCAAACTCCAAGAAATCCTCTAGAACCTTCCAGAACATTCCGAAACCTTCTAGAATCTCCATACAAACACTCCGGAACATTTCCTAACTTAGAAAATGATCCCCAATATATGAATCTTATTCTCCGGACAATTCCGGATCTCCTCGTGATGTCCCGGATCCATTCCGAGACTCCGAACAACATTCGGTCTCCAACGCACATTCCATATCTACTTAAAACAACTTCGAACCTTAAGTGTGTCACCCTACGGTTCATGAATATGTAGACATGACAGAGACACATCTCCTATCAATAACCATCAGCGGGACCTGGAGATCCATAATGGCTCCCACATACTCAACGATGACTTCGTGATCGATAGAACCATTTACATACGAGACCAATTCCCTTTGTCACGCGATACTTTACTTATCCGAGGTTTGATCGTCGGTATCTCTATACCTAGTTCTACCTCGTTACTGATAAGTACTCTTTACTCGTTCCGTGACATGTCATCCCTTGTGACCTAGTCACATGCTTGCAAGCTAACTAGATAACATTCCACCAAGAGGGCCCAGAGCATATCTATCCGTCATATGGATGGACAAATCCCAATCTTGGTTCATGCGCTTCAACACATACTTTCAGAATACCCAATGGCATCTTTATGACCACCCAGTTACGAAGCGGTGTTTGATGTCATCAAAGTATCCATCCGATGATGGTGATTAACATAACCTCATGGTCGAAGGATTAGGTTACTATGTATTTGAAAGCTTACAGCAATACGAACTTAATGACTTGATCTTATGCTACGCTTAGTATGGGTGTGTGTCCATCACATCATTCTCCTAATGATATAACCTTGTTATTAATCACATCCTATGTCCATGATCAGAAAACCATGATCATCAATTAATCAACAAGCTAGTTCAACAAGAGGCTTACTAGGGACCCTTTTATGTTTACAAAACACACATGTATTAGTGTTTCCTAATAATACAATTATAGCATGGGATGTAAACATTTATCATAAACATAAAGATATAATAATAACCACTTTAATATTGCCTCTTGGGCATATCTCCAACAAGGAAAAGGGCACTGTTTCAAACTGCCAGTTAAGAAGCTACCATCTTGACAAGCTACAAGACACATACATAAACATAACACAACGAGGGTTAAATTTATTTTACTAGTATCACTTGATGCACTAGACATCTTGGCAAGCTAACTGAGTTCCACAAAACAGAAACATAACACTGACAAGTAAAATTTAATTCACTCCTCATCAGACCACTTGACGCGCTTGCCATCATTACAGGTACTCCACATCCGACGAACCGCTTTGTCCCAAATGGCATCTGACTTGGCTTTCCTATCTTCAGCGTCCTGCAGAACAATTAGCGGTGCATCATAGGCCTGATTATTGCCGCTAGAAGATGTCACCTCTTTGTTTGTCGCTTCAGCTACAGCCTCTCTGTCAGCTGCTTCTTCAGCTGCAAGCTCTCTTTCAGCTGCTTCAGATGAATTTCTTTGCATATTCAACTTCAAACTCAGCTATTCGGCATTTTCTACAAAGGGCTCCCCTAAGTTCGCATTCCCTCTTGCAAATAGGGCAAAACATGAGGTAACGTTGAAAAAAATGGATCTTCTTGTACAGCTGGTAGGTCACGTAAGCATCTATAGATGCATACTTCAGGTTTATATCAGACAACGGCCACTCGTTCCAGAAATCGTGCCTATCCATAGAGAAATCTTCCTTCATTGTGACGTACGACTCATCGATGATTCTAGTTGCGAGTGATGCCATTCCATCCTTCTTCCTGCCCCCTAGGATCTTGACAAGATGCTGAATATCGATCCAGTTGTGCGCAGGAATTATAATTTCCTCTTGATACAATTTCGAAAAATCAGTTGTTGTGTCGACAGTGCAGAAAACAATTCCCTTTTTTCAAGGAACTGGCGCAGCGCCAGACCTTTCATGTCAGTCCTGAAAGTATGTAGTTTGTCATCACCAAAATTTGTAACTACAAATATTTTGTCAATGCAAGATCATCATCTCAATATAATTTTGAAAAGTTTAGTAAATGCAAGATCAAGACTCTCAACATTGTATTGTCATAATTTATTCGGTTTTGCTATTTCTCAGTCGACTGAACGAGTTGCACATTTCTTTTAACTACGATTGCACTTTTCTTAGGTGATTGAGACTAAAGAAAATCTCAGTCGATTGAGACATAGGCAAACCCTAATTTATTTGATCCTAAATAAAATCCAGTAGTTGCAAGATGAGCAAGTGGATAAAGAACAAGAGGAGAAAACCCTAAAAGCGGTTAGCTACAGAGAGCAGATCTACAAACCGGGAGAGGTGGTAGACGAGGACGTGTTTCCTTATGGCGAGTTGAACGACAGCGACTTCACTCCCTTCATATGGGTGCTCCGGGGTGTACTCGAGGTCCAATCCCACAAACTTGTCCTCGTCTATCCCAATCCAACCCTCGTACATCCTTAAGACACACGCACCATTGTCTCCTCCTCGTTGGTGTAGACAACGTCTATCTTCTTGTTGTCATGGGTAGTGAAGCTTGTCTCTAGCAATTGATAGAAACAGGGTCTTTGGTCCAGCGCCCAAATTCCATCGGTCCTGGTTCGTTTCCATAATCGGGACCATGCCACGAACCGGGACCAAAACCCCGCGACGGTCAGCAGTCCAGGACAATTAATGTAAATTAATTCGGGGAAGAAATTAATTCGAGGCAGGAATTAATTCGAGGTAGAAATTGAATTGATCAGTATTTTTGAAAAAATCTTTCACAAATTAATCGAGACAAAGATCTAAATTGAGACATTTTATTATTCGACCACAAATTTTTCCATACAAAGATGTGACTTTACAAATTTTCCTAGTCGACAACACTTCCGCTGCCGCTGTCCTCCGAGCCACCGGCTTCCTCGTCGTCGTCGGACGAAATCTCCACGATTTCGGCGTTGTTCGGGAGACGGAGCTCCTCTGCGCGGCTAGCGGCGTCGATGGCGGTGTAGTGGTCCGTCCAGGGACGGACCAGAACATCTCCCGCCCTTCTTGGTTGCGGCGATCCGGGTGCACCAGGCGACCGTCCACGATACGGTTGTCAAGCTGGGCCTTCCGCTCCTTCTTGAACAGCCGGGGCTAGTACTCGCTGGCCGCCGCGTACCGGGGCAACGCCCTCATGCACGCGGGCAGCTGGCGGCGACACTCTGCGATGACGCACTCCATCCGCGGGGGTTGAGGAGCAGAGCCACCGGCACACCCGCCTTGTTGATGCGAAATCCGGCGTGCAAGGTCGCACGCGGCGGTGCGAGGATGCCGTAGTACGCAAACATCGCCGACTCGTAGTGGTTGAGCGTGGGCACCTCCATGGCGGCACGGTGGAGATTGGAGAGGGAGGGGAGGCGAGACGACGGCGCGGTGGAGAGGCGATGGCTAAAGGGGTGGGGTGGAGATGGACTGCAGAGAGGCCAAGGCGATGGCGAAAGCGAGCGCTGTGGCCTCATATTTATAGAGTGCGTAGACCTTCCATGGCGGCAAGGAGAAGACGGGAAGAAGATAGTAGATGACAGGAAGAAGAAGAGTGGTTTCTGCGAGGCAGGGGAACGGTGGAACAGTCAATGCGTTTTTATGGTAGGGGTTAACGATTGGGACGGAAGTCCAAGGAGAGACGCGTGGCGGTGGCCGTTCCAGCTTCTGAGTAAACAAAAAATAATTATAACGTCAATACATGGGCCCTGTTTTGTCACGTCAATACACTGGGTAGGGGCGGGTTGTCCTATCCACTGTATCAACGTTGCAAGCCTACGTGACAGCCACCACGCCTAAGCGACGGGAGCGACATAACGACGAGAACTGACAGGGGGGCCCAACTTGGCGCCAGTTAGCCTGATTTTTTGTATTAAAACGTAAAGTTGAATTCATGCCAAAAATACCCTCTGATTATTTGGCACATCAACTATAGTCATCCCAACTGATTTCAGAAAATTTAGGTACCGCGTTGCCTGTACACCCCAACTTTCAGGCCGCAAAATGATATTCTTCCGTCGGAGAGAGGCCGACATTGTCGTGCGCTAATGCCAAAAAACCCATGTAGGATAGGATTGGCCAAGTCGATCGGACCGGAGGCACCATGCATCGTATCTTAGGTGCACAAGATGACGAAGTTTGGACCGAGACCCACCGGCTATGGGGCTGAGCATTGCCAGCCGACGAGAATTGGCGCACATGATAGAGGGCATGCATGACGATTTTGTGGCATATCTGGCACATTTAAGCAGCACCGAAAAGAAACGAGCCAAGATTTGGAAATTTGGGAGTCTGTGGAGGCGGACGCTGCATGGAGTGGAAGGCCTCGCTGTCGCTATCGGCCGGGAGGGAAGGAGAGGCGGATGCGGGTTGTTGGGCTGGCGACGACGGTCACTTCCTGGTAGGGCAACTCATGAGGTTAGGATCGTAAGAGTGGTTGCTAACTCAGTTTTGATAAACTTGGGTGCACGACTCGTAGAAATAACACCACATGAATCCCATAAACACATCAAATCACACAAAATCCTAAAGACATGATCTCGTTCTCTCAGGGCCGGTTCTGAGATTTCGGGGGCCCGGGGCAAAACTAAAATTTTGGACTCTTATTATAATTTTTTATGCATATATGAGATGATAAAAAATAGATATTTTAAGTATACTCCCAACTATAATATTCATATAAAAATAACAATGTTTATATGATACCTTAAAATTTCCTCCGAAAATTTGTAGAAGCAAAGTCCGTGACGATGGAATCAATATCAATCTCGTCCACTAGCTTTTTCTCGATGCATAGAGTTGCCAAACCATTTAATCTCTTCTGAGACATTACAGATCTCAAATAGTTCATCCATAATTTCAATTTTAAAAAGCTTCTTTGCTGATGTAACAGTCACGAGCTAATATGTCCCTTGCCTTGTTATCAAGAGTACCCCAATTTGCCGAATTATAAATGTCCACACTAACTGGTTCTGGTTCATCATCAACATTAGCAGATTCATTATCATGATTACTCACATTGTCAACATTTGCGTTGATATGAACATCGTTTTCTATACCGGTATTATCTTCTGGATCGACATTAGGTTATTCCCCCACAAGAACTAGCGCAAACTCATCTGGGTTCCTCGAAGTGCCCGTGTTGCTCTTCAAAAAATTATGAAAAGATTCTTCTGTGATTCTATTAATTACTTCTCGTGTTCTCTCCTTTTTCTTTTATGAGCATCGGATTTGGGTGCCATAATGAGTTAAGCTCGCTCGCTCCAACAAGAACAACAATTACTAATTAGAATTAAGAACTAAGAATTAGGGCGTAACCCAATCTGACTAGCTACTTCTGATCATGAGGCCATTGAATTACTGTGAGCACAACACTATGTTATAGATATACAGGAACGACTAGTAGCCAGGTTAAACTGGGAGCAAGAACAATCAGATTGATTAATACACTAGTAAGTAGTATTCTTACAAATTACCATGCCTAATAGCATACTTAGATCAGATCATACAGAATGGAACAGAGCGCTTAACTATGCTAGCATCCCAAAAGAAATGTGTCTTCTATTATGGCGCGGGTTATCTTGGGATGGAGCCGTCGATCGATCGTCGTCTCGTGGATGGGCGATGGCCTTCGTGCCTGGCGGAGTGGCGATCGATTGTCGAGTCAAGGCTCCCGATCCGATCCAGGAGAAGTGATGGGACTCGGGAAGCGGCGATTGGTAATCGATCGTCGAGCCATCGAGGATCCAGGGGCGGGACTTGGGAAGCGACAGGGCAGCCGGTCAATGCCTCTGGGAGTCGAGCGGTTGGCCACCAGCCCAATAAAATAATCATCTTTTTTTTTCTGATGTATACTAGGGCTATACTTTTTTGGGCCCCAATTTTTCTTGGACCCGAGGCGGCTGCCTCGCCAGTCCCCCCAAGGGCTGGCCCTGTGTTCTCCGTGCGTAAAATTTGAAGAAGGCATCCAAGTGGATTGTAAGATTTTCTTTTGATGTCAAGATCGAAAGGATCTTTTCCCAACGTTTTTTCTTTTACTATTACTCCTTCCGTTCAAAAATAACCGACTTGTGAAAGTACATTCCTTCGAACTAATGAATGAAGACTGACGATATACTAATAAAAAAATCACATTCCTGTATTTCTTCACTTTTCCTTTGAACGCTCATTTTCTGTGTTTCCACGGTAACGATTATCCAGTTTTTCTTTCCAAAAACAAATTTCCCCTCCCTAGCAAGTGCTCACGGTCCTCTCCCCCCAATTCGACCCAACGCGGCCCGAGCTCGACCTGCCGCCGCCTCAACCCCTCCTCCGTCCGCGGCCCAACACCTCCGCCTTTGACGCGCGGCGCGGCGCGGCGCCGCCGTCCCCGTCCCCGTTCAACCTCCCAATCGCGTCCCCGCCCGCTACCCGAACCCCGTCCGCCGCAATTTTGGGCCATTGGTCTCCGAGGTACGAGCATTTCATCGCCGGTGACTCCCGAATCATTAAACCCCGTCGACGAGGTCGCGAAATTTTCCATCTAGATCCGCCTCTGTGGACAGTTGATTACCAACCTCTGAGTGTTTATCTGATATTCTATTTCGTGAGCCTAGGTTTCAGATGTCGGCTAGGGTTGATGGTCTTTCGGTCAACGGGTTTGCCTGATCTCCGGTGTTCTACTTTCTAGTCTGTAGCCATGGTGAACACGGACGGTGAAGGCGATGCTGGGGGCGTAGACGCGATGTCCATCGATGAGCATGGCGTCATTGTCCTCAGGCCAGCCCGATACGAAGGAGCCTTGCCACAGGACGGCGGCGCCGCCGCTGGCCATGATGTGGCCATGGAAGAAGTGCAAGGAACGGTCTGTATGTCCTGCACCAAAACTAGGATGAAAGGAATGGAGGAAGCCGAGACCGAGGAGGCCGCAACAGTGCAGGGCAGCAAGGAGGGTGCCGAGGAGCTGCTCCTGAAGGTGGTGTACAGTGAGGAGGAGGCCTACAAGCTGTACTGCGACTACGGGCACCGCACGGGGTTCAGCGTCCGCAAGGGCAAGCAGTCCTACTTCACCGGCACCAAGAGGATCAGGACCAAGGACTACTTCTGCTCCAAGGAGGGGCTCAAGGAAGCCGAGAAGCTTACCGATGAGAACTTCCACGACCCGCACACCAGGACCAATTGCAGGGCCATGGTTCGCTTCAGAGTGAATGGCCGGGGCGAGTGGAAGGTCATCCGGCTCGTGTCTGATCACAACCACAACCTGGCGAAACCGGAAGAACGGCACCTTTTGCGGTCTGCAAGGTCACTTATAGCTGGGAGGTCATGTTCTACTGCGGATGCGGTGCTGTATGGTGGCTACCAGGGAGTGGGTGCACCTTCCCAAATGGCTGTAAGCACTAGTGTAACCAACAATGCAGAGACTCCAAGGCCAGATTTGCTCCCCGGTTTTAGCGGCATAACAAGAACATCAACCATAGGGATCGGGGATCTGCAAAGCCTTGTAAACCAGCTAAAGAGCAGGGCAAATGTAGATGGAATGTTTTACTGGGATGTTCAGATAGACCGAGGTGGTCGGATGACTAATTTCTTTTGGCGTGATGGTAGGAGCAGGACGGACTATGACTGCTTTGGTGATGTAGTTGTGTTTGATTCAACTTATCGCTTAAGCAAACAGAACATGATATGTGCGCCTTTTGTTGGCGTGAACCACCATTGGCAGACCACTATGTATGGCTGTGCACTGTTAGCGGATGAGTCGCTGTCATCTTACAAGTGGCTGTTCAAGTCTTTCTTGGAGGCAATGGGGAACCGGCATCCTCGGTCTATTTTCACCAATCAAGACCAAGTCATGTCAAAAGCAATCGAGGAGGTGTTTCCAAATACATGCCATCGCATTGCTCACTGGCACATTCAAAAGGATGCTGCTTCTCGCCTTGGTGCACTTAATGGTTCAAAAGCATTTAATAAGATGTTCACCAAGTGTACGCAGGGATGCGAATCAGAATCTGAATTCGAGGAAACATGGGCTGGGATGCTCCGTGAGTTTAAGTTGCAGAATAACAAGTGGCTGGACAAACTTTATAAGCTCAAGCAGAAGTGGTGTGGTGCTCTTAACAAGTGCACTTTTGATGGTGGGGTCGAGAACGAGCCGCAGTCAGACATTTTGAGTAACATATTCACTTCCATTGCTGAGTCATTTACTTCTGTTTCCACAATTGTTGTTCTTGTGGATAAGATGACTGATGATTGGCGTGAAAAAGAGTTTGACGAGGATATGCGGTGTTCCCAAAGGCCACCTGCTTGCATTATAAAGCACAGTGCTATTTTGAATCATGCAGCGAAAGTTTATACACACAGAATCTACAAGTTATTCGAGACATATTTTCTTGATGGGTGTGGGGCCACAAAATCCAAGGAGCTTCAGTGTGAAGACAGTGACACATATCGGTTTGAGATGACCATGCAAGGTAGAGGGTCAAGAGTCTGCACAGTTCATTTGAACAAGTCTACAATGCAACTCACTTGCAGCTGCAGTCAGTTTGAGACAATGGGTTTACTTTGTTCGCATACTCTGAAAGCTCTTAGTATAAAGAATATATGCAAAATTCCAGAAATGTATATACTGAAGCGGTGGACCAGAGATGCTAAGCAGTGGGTTTTCAATCCAAAGCAATATGAATCATCATATCAGGAATGTATGGATGATGAGGCTGCATACTGCAACCATGCTATGAGGTATGCTTATGACCTTGTGATGAAGAGCCAAGGGCAGGAGGAATTAAGAAGATCTCTCTGGGAGACTCTCGAGAGTGGAGAAAAAGAATTGGAGAAATACCTAGAAAATGTTACCCACTATACAGAGTCTTATGCCACTTGAAAGAAGCATCAGTTAATCTTGTTGATGTTACTGCCGAGAAGCAAGATATACTTATGGTTAAATGGGTCCGTTCGTTACAACATGTGTGTGCATACCTTTTTATGCTGACTCAAACTCTAAGGATGAAACTGAAAATTTGTGAAACAACATGCATGTTTGAGCAAGTCATTATTCTTTACTCTTCATAGTTGTTACTGTGATTCCGTCTGCTTTGCTTGATACTACTATCTTTAGTTCCACACTGCCTGCCAATTAGCATGAATCCATGACGTTTCTTAAATTGTTATTTCACTAGTGCTATTTTTAAGTTTGTATTGGGGTCAACTGGCCAGTTTGAACCCTGCATGCCATCTTGAGACAAGTGTAGGATAAATATGAGTGATTATAGGTTGGTTGAGTTGGAATTGATTGACATTTCTAAACATCACATTTAAATGTTTCAGAATCATGCAAGAAAACATAAATAACATTGCGGTTATTTTTAACCCTTTTTTTCAGCTGATGTTGGTTGTTCAGTAGCTAGTTTCTAAGTGAGATATATGGCACCCAATACATCAGCATCTTCCTCTGATTTAAGGTGTTAACTCACCAGAATAGGACTGTACGCGGTTTTTATATCTAGCAATCTCTTCTGCCGAACAGAAGAACATTAGTTCGCTTCTTGTGCATGAAGCACATGTCCTAAGTTAGTTTTTGGTTTATACGTATGATTTTTTACATGGTCTTTGCTGCATGCACTGTAATATTTGCTACTACATGTAGTTCAAGCCACCATAATACAAGTAATTCTTGTATCAGCCGGGTGTTCACTCTGTTATACACCTGTTTTGCAGTGTGAAGCAGCCATCTGTCACGAAAAGTTTGATAAACCTAAGACTTCCTGAAACCTGGGAGAAGCTGCATCATGCATGATCAACTTATGATGTGCAGCTTGACTCATGGCACCCTACCTGATAAGTTAAAAAACCTTGCCCTTCTGCTAAAGGTAACTTCTATTTATTCCTTGTTTCGATGTGCATGATAAGTGGAGAACATTAGTGTTCTGAATGCGAACATTTTATTTTTTGAATATCAGGAATCTTGCTGTCTTGGAGGAGATTTGACGAGGGCGTATCTGAAGCTGAAGCAAACGAAGCGTCTCGACCATCCTGTGCTGCCAAGGACACAGACTGAATGATCACAAGTGAAGTTTGTGGCCGTGGGATCCCTTGGCACAATCAGCGACTTGTGAAATCTAGGAGGAGCTGGAGCAACTCTGTCAGATGAGATTTGAGCGGTGTGCGTCTTTGAAGCTGAAGCGAATGAACCTCCTGACCGTGCTGTGCTGCCAAAGGCACTGGCCGAACGATCACAAGTGAAGTCGGAGGACGCGTGATCGGTCCCCGGGAACTGGAAGTGTGTGTGTTTATTCCTTTGTATGTTTTCGTAAGTTGTACTGTACTATGCTTTGTAAGTTGTTATTGGAGAGTGAGAAAGCATGCTAACTATGCAAGTTGAATGTAAATTCATCATCATATGACTATATGTTACTGTCTCAAGTTGATTCGTGATCTGTGACTGGGTTCTCTTGTCAAGAATGATGCCGGTAAAGAAGATTATGGGTATGCCTAGATGGTGGCCGAAGCTCACCCTAACAATTTTTTGCCCGTGACAAAAATTGTGTTATATTTGGATCATTGCCAATGCCCCTAGCATTGTACTCCCTCCGTTTCATAATATAAGATGTTTTAGCTTTGTGAAGGGAGTGTATCTAGACTCTTTTAGTGTGTAGGTTCATTTAAACATCTTATATTTTGAAACGGAGGGAGTACTTCATTTTTTTGCCAATATTAGTGACTTAGCTAGCAAAAGCATAACCATTATTTTGGCTAGCAAAATTAAGTAGGGCGAAACGGGCTCCTTACTTTGCTCCCGCTAACGTGAGAGGGAGAAACCCTAGCAGCTACCTCTACATCCTTTATCGCCCCACCTTCCCTCACCGCCACCGGGCAAAACCTTGGTGGTGTCGGTGGGACCGTGCTTCTCGCCCTCACAAGAAGTGACAGCTCACGTTGCTGGGCTTAGTGAGGCGTTTGGGTGGCGATGTCCGCGTGGGAAGAACGACATGGCGGCAGGAGATCCGTGACAAAGGGGACACCCCTATTCATCGGTGGTGGCGACCGCCATGTCCATATCTAGAGATGGTGATGGCCTTCTGCTCGATGTGGCTTTCGAGCTTAGTGGCGGTATAAGGACGCCCTCCATGGACCACAGACAAAGCTTCCGAGGATGGTAGCGGTATGACACGCTCTCTCCGGGTTTGATCTAGCTCGACAGCTGCTTAGCTGGGCATCTTATGTGAATTGTCATGCCAAGTTTGTTGTTTCATGCAATGAGAAGACATCCTTTTGTCGTCATTAGAGGTGGACTGAAGGTGGAGCGACATCTATCGAAAGCGGGGGCAGTATGGAACCCTCTGTTCTTCCACAGGCCCGAGCCCATGAGAGTGCGGCCCGTGCAGCCGCACAGGCCCAGAATTTTCACGTTTGGATTATATAGCATATGTACACTTCAGTTGAAAATAATTAAACGATTTCAGCCCGACTGGTATAGCTTGAGAAGAGGATGTGGGTTCCGTGCAGGGTGGAGGTCTGAAGTTCGATTTCTAAAAGTTGGTGTTCTGAACACTCTTTTTCTTTATTGGACTGTGCTAACGCGCGGTGCCGCACGTAATCATCTACCGAGCGACGGCTGCCAGCTCACGGGAAAGCGACATCGCGCGCGCGAAACAGAAAAGGACGAGCGGCTGGACCCAATAGAAAAATTTAGTGGGCCTCCCAGGACAACTATAACTGCCAACCCCATCCACCTGTCCTTTATACACCACACGAGCAAAAAACCGAAGTCTCGTCTCCTTTACAACAACTCCACCATCTGCCACCTCCCATCTTCTTCTTCCTCAAGAAAAAGAAGGAACCATGAACCAGATCAGATCTGAAGCCATGGAAAAATAACTAGTGGAGTAAAAATACAACAGGTTGGTCATCTTTAACCCCCTCTCCCCCATCCCCTGTTCCTAGATCTCGTCTCAGAAATTTCAACTAGCTTGCAAAAAACACAAAAGAGATGCAATCTCTCACAGAAGTTTTCATATAAGCACATAGAACATCTAGAATATATTAACAAACCAACAAGATACTTGTCCTAGGAAAAAAGGTTACTAATAGTAGTTTAAAAATGTACAAGATATAAACAAGTATCCAAACATATACTAGGTGACCAGAAAATATTATGACTGAACATTCTTCCATGCTTGTAGTGTAGCCAACATTTTGAATCTGATAACTTGATTTTTGCACAAAGAAAATTGCATATTGTTCCCTGTGTATGATCAACTTGAACCTTTTCCATCATCTACTTAAATCTGGCATGCATGTTGAAAGTTCACTTCTTATTCTTGTATTGAAAAAATATTAAGCATGATAAATTTGATGAAATTCAAAAGCAAATGACTTTGTAGGTTACACAAAAGAAAAACATGGATATTGATCATCTTTTGGCAATGGACGAGTCTAATGGTGATTTGTCATTAACTCGAGCACTGAATAACGAAGGTATATGTGTGGTTTTACACATTGAATAATAAAAAACTCAGAACTGTCAGATTATTTATTTAATGGTTATAAGGTTATACATGTTGACCTACCAACTTAGCTTTATTACATGGACATGTTAAAAAAATCCATTCAGAACTACCAGATTATTTCTTAATGGTTACAAAAGATATATTACCAAAAAAAGCTTTATTAGATGGACAAGCTAGAAACCATTCAGAACTGCCAGATTATTTCTTAATGGTTACAAGGTTACACATATAGAACTACCAAAATTAGGTTTATTAGATGGACAGGCTAAAAACATTCAAACTGCCAGATTATTAATGATTGATTACTAGGTTCTACTTGATTGAACTGCCAGGATATTACATAGTAATTGCCAGAAAAAAAGTAAATCCAAAATATAATTACATGTTGGCCATGTTTCCTACCTACTAATCCTAGTCATAGCAACTTCTACAAAAAGATCTAATATGCTTTGTATTAATGTTAAAAAAATATGCAGATATGATGCTTTTGGGTCGAAACAATGAAGCAACACTCTCCGCAGGTGGTTCGCTCGGATTTGCTTGCCCTCGCATGAGTCTCGCACAGTCAAGTGCCGCTCACACCCCTCCGGGAGAACAAAACAGTGGTAACAATGGGGTCCCAGAAGTCATTTCTACACCGCAGCCACCAAGTACACACATGAGATTCGATACATTGGAGGAAGCTGAAAGACACTACAAGATGTATGCGCGAAGAAAGGGATTTGGCATTAGATACGACTACAGGAAGAAGTCGGAAGTAAGTGGAGGGTACATAAGGGCAGCACTTCTTTGTCACAAGGCAGGCCACCAGAAAAAACAAAAATGAAGACACTCAAAATCCTAAGCCTGTTGTGCCGGAGAGGAATAGGGGTACAAACACAAGAACAAACTGCCAAGCTCGAATGATGGTGAAGTTTAGAGATGGAAGCTGGGTTGTGACAGAATTTTGTGATCAGCATAACCACTCACTCATTAACAAATGGACACTAACTGGGTTCCTACGATCACACAGAGAAATCCCGCAGGAGAACCAGGATTTCATCAAGGTACTTCATTCAGTTAATATTGAAACAAGTAGGATGATGCAAGTGATGGCTACACTCTATGAGTCACTTGAAGGAGTTCCATATACCCCTAAAGACATGGCGAACTTCAAAGCATCAATTCGAGCTGAGAACAAGTACACTGACATGCAAGATACATTTACGTACTTTGATGAAATGAAGCACCAAGATAAAGATTTTTATTACAGATTCATGCTTGATGATGAAAACAGAGTTGAGAACTTATTTTGGGTAGATGGAGCTGCTAGAAGACATACAAACACTTCAATGATTGCATATCTTTTGATACAACATACTGTACCAATCAATATAAGATGTCTTTCGCTCCATTTATAGGAATAAATAGCCATGGACAGTCTATCCAACTTGGATGTGGGTTCTTAAGGAATGAGCTCAGTTCTAGTTTTGACTGGCTATTTGAGACTTTCCTAATTGCCATGGATGGTCTAGCTCCAATAAATATAATTACAGACCAAGATTTTGGAATGAGGTCAGCAATAGATAACAAGTTTCCAAACACTAGGCATAGGAACTGCCGTTGGCATATAGTTGACAAGGCAACTGAAGAAATTGGGCCATTAGTTGCAAGGATTCCTGGCCTACGAGAAGAAATAAACGATTGCCTAAATTGCATCTTGTCCCCAGAGGAATTTGAAGAGAGGTGGAATGATATGATACACAAGTTTGGCTTGAATGGACATCCTAAGTTTCTGACACTGTATGAGAAAAGAAGTTACTGGGTCCCGGCATACTTTATGAACTCCTTCTACCCATTCCTACAGACAACCCAACGCAGTGAAGGATTTATTGCAGTGCTGAAACAATATATCAGTCCTTCGAACTCAGTCCTCGAGTTTGTTCGTCAATATGCTGCTATCCAAGAAAAGATAATGAAAGCACAGAACAAAGAAGAAGCAGACTCATCCGTAACTACAGCGAAGACATGGTGCTGGCACCCAATCGAACAACACATGTCAACGGTGTACACACGTGGCATATACAACCGTTTTCAGAGAGAAATGCTATACACAATGTCCTATAATATAGTACAGACTGCTGACCGTATTTACACGCTTGAATGCATAACAAAGTTTGTGCCCACATACCACAATAGAAACTACCAAGTTTATGCAGACCGTGAAAATAGTCAGTACAAATGTCAATGCTGCAAATTTGAGAGAGATGGCATGGTGTGCTGTCACATTCTAAAGGTAATTTGCAAACTTGTTATCAGTTGCCAGAATAACTGCCAGTAGTTACCTACTAGGAAAGTATATGATTGCCAGGTTAAAAAATGTAGGTCATGTAGTTACTTTATGTGGAAAGAAAAAAACAAATGTTACTATATGGTAGATTGGAACGTATATGAAAAACTGCCAGATTATAAATGATCATAATTGCAAAATTATTTTAGTTTCGACATATTATGTTTTCCTTTTGAGAAACATACTAACTATGCTACCTCATTTTTTTGTTTTTCCAAAATGAAGACCATGTTCTTCGTAGGACTGACAGTGATGCCACTGGCATATGTGCTTAAAAGGTGAACATGGAGTGTAGAGGAGAATTTGGTGGAAGAAAATCCAGGACAACCGGTTGAGATGCCGGAGGAGTCTAGGAAGAAGATAGCACTGGCAACAATGTGCAATGAGTTCAAAAGCATGACACTATTGTAACCAAACAGAAGATGGGAAGAAGATAATAAGGATGCATCTAAAAAAATATGAAGAAGGATTTGGCTTCACTAAAGTGAGAGATAGAGAAAAGAGCAAAAAAAAGTTGTTGTTGATTCTACTCTCCCTACAAATTATTCACAGCATACTCCAAACAAAAGAAATCAGCAACATGCACCTACAAATATGGATGAACAGCATCAAAGATCTGGGCCAGAAACACATCCACCAAAACGCAAGAAGGCTGCTCCAAAGACATCGGCACCTACATGTGATCCTAGGCCAAGTAACAACACTAACTTCACAAGTTCAGATCCGATTATACCAACTGCTGCAACATCTTCGGAAACATCCCATGCTCACATACGTGATCCCCGCAAATCGAACACAAAAGGAAGGAAGAGAAAGTATGCATTTGAGAATGTGCTGAACATTGGCAGGAAAGAAGTTCGTGTGTGCAAGCAATGTGGCTCGACGGAACATGATTTGAGAACATGCCCACAAAGATCACAGCTACCAAACCAGAATTTAAAAAAATCCCTCTAGCTTACCGCATAAAACAATTACTAATTGTTCTACATATTTTTCGATGTTTCATGTTGTAAAGACAGTGCCATGTATGTCCTATTTACTTCCATCTATATTCATGTATGCTCAAGACTTTCACGAAAAAATGAAGAAACAAACAACTATAATATTACCGTATCACATTGTTGTTTAAATTGAACCTCCAGTTCTTCTTTTCCTCATTAAAATCAGCGGTTATCCACTTGTATGGTATGATCCTCCTCAGTTTATATGCATCACCTTTGCCAATTTGTGGGATGTTCTGCCCATCCCAATTCTCAATGTTGTAGAGCACACGAAAACCACAGTTGAATCTGCGAGGGTAAAATAAAAAAGGCATCAATAAAAACTGTAGTATAAAACAGATAGAAATCATTTTCTGCAGTTAAAAAAGACAAAAATATAAAAAGATGTCATACAAGTTTTCCTGCATTGGCACATTAACAATTGTGAGTTCCCAATCTTGTATCTGGACCTTTGAGGTGGCATAATGTATCTGCCATATAGCCTTGATCCTACTGATTAGTGCATTTGCATGATCAGCAAGACTTTGACTCTCTTCGCCACGCATCGAGTCAAGTGCTTCGAACCTTTTAGCTTGAAAGTTCATACACAAGCAATACCAGTAGTTGCCTTCCTTATTTCCTCTGTAGATCTCTTTCAGAACTAGGAAACAAATCTGTATAAAACACAAACAACAAAAAACAGGTAACTAATCTGAATTAAAAAGGCAACTTATCAGTGCTAATATGGTAATTAACCTGCTGGTATTACATAACTGAAAAACTACATTCACAATGTTCTAAGTGGACAGCTGCTAACCTGTTTCATTACACTAAGCGAGTAATCTGATCTTCTTTTGAAATATGAAACAACAACCTTCCACTCAAACTATCCACTTATCAAAAAGTTGGAGAGCTGGTATGGCATTATCATCTTGCCCTCCACTTTGTTCGTACACGCAAGTACTCGATACCAACTTCCATACAATGATTAGACAATTCACCCCTAACATGTATAGAGTTAGGCAAGTCACCAGTTACAACCCAGCTGTCCGTGTATTTTACAATTTGGTACCTAGTTTAAAACAAGGAATGAAAACGATTAATGAACAATCAATATCATAATAAAAATCAAAAACTATTAGATTCAAAAATCAACAGCTACCACATTAAAAAGGAACAACTACCAGATTAAGTTTTAACACCTACCAGGTTAAAAAAAGATGAACAAAAAACATACAAGCCTAAGTATGAGCAGATGGAATAACTACCATATAAATTTAAAAAACTACCATATATATTTGAACAACTACCAGATTATGTAAGATCAAATACCAGGGAAACAGAATAAATGATGTTTACCTTTTCAAATTGGATTTGCTTGGCCTTGAGTGCTTGTTGCTCAGCATGATCTTCTGGTATACATTCTCTTGATCTGAAGTGACTTTTATTGAGCTATCAAAGGGGGACACCAGAACACGGGACGCATTTTTTACCCTCACTTTGTGAGCTTGCACCTTCGGTGTTATGCTTTGAATAGAGTTGTCATCCATGGTTGTTGCGGGGGCTTCAGCCACTTCTAACTCTCTCTTCCTCTTTGAAAATGCTTTATAGTAATCCTCGTACCTATTAAGATCTACTGCACCTTCTTCACTAAGGAAATCAATTTTATTGAGAATATAGTCTTCCAGCTCCTTTGACACTTTGAATTCTTCGAAATCAGAGTCAGCGCATGTTTTTTCAACAGGTTTTCTTGATTCTGCTGTGGAAAAAGCAAAAGAAAAATATCAAATACATGTTTAGCAGAAAAATGCACACCAGAAAAAATCATGTTAATTGCACTACATTGCTACCATTTTGAACTAGACTCTATCACATTGACCTTATATATATGTGGCCATGTAATAAACATATCAGATGATGTCAAAAAAGAACTACCTGACTAATTAGTCACAATAATAAAGTTATCTACGAGAAATAATTACCAAGTTATTTATAAAGTAGTCATAGCAACTATCAGATAATCTAGTCACAATTATCTGTGTAAACAATTTCATGCCCCTGGACAAAAGCAAAGTGGCTACTTGATTAAATAATACTGGCTTCAAGATTAACTAAACTAAGTTGTCAGATAAAATAAACTTTCTTCCTATATTTCACCGAAAGAGTGATCACTATTAGGTTTTGAAACATGTAGTTATCACATACAATTAGAGTGGAGAACAAAATACTAGTTTTATATTACTAAAATATTAGCATATTTTTCCATAGAAGATCATGCATGTTTATTAACATACTAGCAAAATTTCCATAGATGAAAAAACTGCAGGATATAAGCAAAAAGGTTACCTTGTGGTTCTGCCCAAGCTATTGGAGCAACATCTTGCGCAAATACAGGCATCGAATCTTCCTGGGTACCGATTGTGCAAACCATTGGAGAATCATCCACACATTCTTTCTGTGAACTAAACCCTAGGTTGAAAGGTGGTGGTGTAAACATACCAAGTCGGTTATCTCTCTTTGAACTAGTAGATGGGCCTGCTGAATCAATATGTTTCCTTTCAACAGAAGTCTCTTCTGTTGTGCTTTCCTGTGCTTCGTCAACCCTAGGCAACACTCCTTGCTTTATTACTGATTCAGACAACCCTCTACCAAGTTCTTGAATTTTTGGTGGAACTATAACAGGTTGCCCACTCGGGAAACCAGGAATTCCCAATTTAGCACCAACAAAAGGGGATAACTTCCATGGCCTGTAATAACCGCTGCTACCCCTAGGAAATGTCCCTTGTGCTACTGGTGAGACCACCATGGTTCTGCACATGTTCTCAATTGGTGCTGTTGTTTTTGATTGCAAGTTATCAACAATGGGTGATATTTGGATTGCATTGGCCTTGTTTTTTTCCATCGTCTGAATCATATTTTTGGCTACCAAAAGAAATTCTTGCAGCATTGCTAGATGATGGCATCTTTGCAGCAGTAGGGGAAACTCTAATAGTAGTGATCATTGTCTTCCCATCACCGATAATCGCAGTAGGGGAATCTTTTTGATTGTTGGTAACCATTGAGGACACCAAAAAAGCTGAATTTGAACTCTTCACGTCCTCTAAGGTTGGAGAGAAGCTGATACTCTTGCCCTTCGTATCACTTACATGGGCAGTGCTGACGTTGCTGCCACCTTGAATCTGTGCAAGCCTTGGAGATTTCCTAGTAGGTGTGCTGTTTGACAAACTCCGATGTTTTCTACACGCACAAAAAAGGCAAAACAGGGGGGAGGGAATTAGACAAAAAATTATATGTTACATACTATATGCAAAAAAGTTGATTTCAAAAAACACAAAAATAACAGTCAAAAGTAGAACACCTTTGATATGTACCCACACTCTCGGATACAGGGGATTTTCCAGCCATTATTTCTTTATTATTCCCAGCAGTATTGCTACCCCCGGACTGCTCGTGCACCTTTACATTAGCACTGTAGTATATGAAAAAAGAAGATTAATTGCCAGATTTATTATGAATAATTACCAGAGAACTTATACTTTACTACCAGGTTTTAACAAACATGAAGTTGTAAAAAAGAAGAATTGTAAAAATATTTATTTGCCATATTAACAAGTGGATACTGCTAGACAAAATACATTGGTACACAAATGTTAGCAAAACTATAAAAAAGACATACTTGCCAGATTACCTATACATCACTGCCATGCAAATTACTATTGCCAAGATACAACCAAGAATACTATACCTTACCTCCTTTTGTAGATTCTTCAAAACATCCTCTTCATTTTCAGTACTTGAATTGTCTGTACCCATTGGGTCTACTGCTTAAGAACACTTGATGATAGGGATCCCCAATTCTTTTGCAACTACACACTTGATGCTATTATGCAACTTCAATTCACTGGCTCTTGGTTTTAGTGGCTGCTGTTTCATGGAACTTAGTCTTGCTACAAGACTTGCTGCATCTCCCTTTATTTCCTCTTTAGCTTGTTGGGTACAATCCACTAGGGAATTAGCAACGAAATAACCAAATCCTTGACTCCCATCGGAAGCATCAGTGTCACTAAATGATGAAACCTTGATTTGAGAATGCATACCAGGAGGAGATGCACTTTTGCTAGCACCTGGTTTGGATTTGGTTGGTGGCACTGATTATGCAACATTAATGATTTTAGTGCTGCTTGCACGGTGACTAGGTTCTGCATCAGCTTCATTTCTCTCATTTCCTTCATCTGATTCTGATGAAGAAAAACCCATGTCTTCATCTCCATTTGGTCCTTGAGCATCACCATGTGCGCCTCCTTCATTTAATTCTGTTTCATCTGACTCTGTCAAATCTTGAATAAGGTTGCTCAAAAGACTATTAAGCTCAGATGCAAAAGTCTGCATGAGATTGAATGCTTTGATCTTTTGCTGCAAAAAAATAATAAGCTAATAAATTAGACAACAAAAACTAGTTTCTTACTATGAATCTAATTAGATAGCATGGTTGCCATATTAATTAAACTTGGCTACCAGGTAAATTATACTTGATTGCCATGTTCTAACTACGATAGATGCCATATCAATTAATCTTGACTACCCAGATTAACTATACTCCAAAGTGATAACTATTAGGTTTCCAACACTTCTACTGCCATTACTGCCATGTAAACTGTTTTTGGGATGCCTCTGCGCACGGCAACACACAGCTGGCATAATGTGCGGATGGACGGCTCGATTTGAATGCCACACAATAAGACTAGACATACAGCACATGTAAGTATATTTTTCCAAGAAAAGAAAATAACAAACCTTCTCCTTGCATGTAGCATGAATGTTAAGATTCATCCAAGCATCAAAACCATCTAGCCCACCAAAAAGACTAATTTCCCTAGCAAAATCATCTTTAAACTTATCCTTTAGCTACACAAATTTGGGGGGGGGTTACATAAGCACATGAAAAACACATGTGTGTGAATAAAAAATACATAGAAAGGGGAATGTACAAAATGCAAACTCCTAAACAATTTTTTTCCCCTAAACTTCATGGATCCAAAAATGTTTGAATCAAACTCCTGAGCATCCATTTCACCAAGGACATCAATTGCATCCTTAGTCCAGCAATTAATAGCAAATTTAGTATGCTCAAAACCAAGATCAATATGGTTGGTGTCGAGAGCAGAAAAGTATCACGGCTGAAAAAATCAAAAGAAATGCAAAAAATAATGAGTATGTATATAATGTAAAACAAAAGGCATTCACATTTGACAAAACAAAAGCAATATTTTTTTAAAGTAACAAGGCCAGGTAGCTACCAGATAAAAATGTCTTGGCTACCAGAAAAAATACACATGGCTGCCACCAAAAAGTACACTTGGATGCCAGGTGAAAAATAAAAAAAGTCTGCCGGATATGAACATATGGCAGGGTGTACCAGGCATTATACATACAGATGCTAGATTAAAAACAGCTCCCAAAACAACTAAAATAAAATTTAGAAAAAAGAAAGAAGCTCTCACCATGCAATACAACAAACACCCCTTTGTGTATTTTCCATTTGATAGGTGCTTGTGTAGTTCATCAGCAATAAACTTACACATATTCATTTCTTGAGCTTGATCTACATCTTCCTAAGAAAAAACATTACCATCACAGATTAGAAAATACTAACATGTATATACAGGCATATGAAACTGAAAAGGAAATTAAGAGGAGTTGCAAAAATGTAACATGTAGTCACATACCAGCATTGGATAACATTTGTTACTCATTCTAGTATCAGTAGTTGGAGCGACAACTATTGAAGTAATGAACAATAACCAAAGCTCCCTGAATGTTTCATCCGCCTCCTCATATTGAGCTAACCTAATGCCAATTTCAGAAACTTTTGGCCTACTACTTTCACCAGGAAAAAGCCTTGCTGCAATCTCAGCTTCAAATCATAATCTGCATAGTATTTCATAGCCAACTCTCTGTGTGGGAGCCCAATCATCTCATGCACAGACTGCTCTGTCAAAGGAATCACTCCACAACGAGGGATTACAAAAGATCACCTAGCTGGATCGTAACCCAGTAAATGACTAGATTGTGCAACTGCTCACACTTGATATTGAGAAAACTACCATGCCCCATGTCTACTAAGGCAGCGCGTTGATCATCAGTTAAACCGTTGCACAACTTTAAGATAGGTGCTGGCGAGACTCTGTTCCGATCTCCGGCGAAAACCTATGAACAAAACAAGAGAATAAATGGATGAAACAAGATAGGTTCCTATTACCAGAATACCAATGCATTAAATGCCAGATTAACTAAGTGCAACTATCAGGATATTAAATAG
Organism: Avena eriantha; assembly: GCA_910589775.1. NCBI lineage: Eukaryota > Viridiplantae > Streptophyta > Magnoliopsida > Poales > Poaceae > Avena > Avena eriantha. Next base: position 73,114,187 of record OU342744.1, on the reverse strand, counting down.
ATTCCTATTACCATAAATCCAACTTACATTATGCCTCTTTCTTGCACCTTTTCCCTGCCGAGCAATTATGGCATTCCTTTGCTGTTCCTTCCTCCAAGCCATGACATCAAGCCCCTACTGATATATTAGAAAAAAAACAATTTTTTTATTAGTGTACAGAAAATTATTCTGAAATAAAAATAATGGCAACATCCCAAAAACCAAAGGCACACAAAAAGTAGCTAACTCCAAAAATAAAAATTGTCTGTACCCAAAAACTTCTAGATAATATACAATTTTTTTCTAGATTATATAAAAAACTTCTAGATTACATGCAAAAAATAACTTCCAGATTATACTAAAACAACAAACAACTTGCTTATAAAAAAGTAACGACCAGATTACACAGGATTGCCTACCAGGTTATACACAAATGACTACCATATTATATACAAATGACTTCCAAAATGTACAAAAACATATCAGGTTACTTACAAAAAACATCTACCAGGTTATATACAAACAACTACCAGCTTATTTTAAAATGACTACTAGATTATATGAAAAATAACTAGCAGATAAAATATCATTTTGCTTGCCAAAAAAGTTAATATGACAAAAGTGAAGAATTAGCTTGCCAAAAAGGTTTTGATGAAGAATTAGCTTGCCAAAAAGGTTCCTAGATATATACTTAATATGACAAAAGTGAAGAATTAGCTTGCCAAAAAGGTTTTGCAGTAGATACATAGCAAAAAAAGGATTAACTCCTACTTGATGAAAAAGTGCTAAAAAAGGCATGACTCATACATATCCATTACACCATAATGAAAATGAACCACATGTGCGGATAATGTAATCACAAATAATGTACGACAAATGTAGCTACAATACAGAGTATATATCATCAATGTTTTGAATACACGAAGATATCAAAAATGCATAAAAAAATGAACCATGCATGCCGCTGCCCCGCACAGAAAATACACAGCAAAAAATGCTACATCTACATGGTAGTTTTTCTCAAAAAAGAGGGTAGGGTATGAATACTATGGCATTACAAAAAAGATGCCAAAACCTCCTGCACACAACTGTTGGTTCTTTCACCACCCCATTGTGTCGACACATGAATGCTATGAATAACATAAAAAAACTATGGCTCTTGCATATTCACACATGTAAGCACAACCACATCCACTCCTCACCTACACACTCATTTCGACCACCTAGAAAACAACATGAACTAATCCCCCTTATAACTACTTTCACCTGGATTACCATTAACATTCTACTCCTTACGATCACCAAGAAAACAAACAAAAGCAATCTCCCTCAAAAAAATCACAATCAAGTGAAAAATCAAGCACCCACCCACCCACCCCACCACACCAGACAACATAGCTACCATTCAGGGGCGGCAATTGATCGAGCCAACTAAAATCGACCACCTACAAAGCAATAACGCCATAAAAAATCATGCGAAGAACCTAGATCTCGGGCACCCTTGAAGAGCTACCACTCCTCGCAAGCTAGGAACTCGCCATCGTCACGCCCCCACATACAACCGAGCACCACCACCGAAAAAAGGGGAGGAGAGGATAGAGGGGGAGTGGGACAAACACATCTACGGCCTACCCCCTCCGTCGCAGGTCACAAAATCGCAACCAACCCCGCTGCAAAACAGTGCTCTGCTTCGCACATTATTGTTCGCTCCACCGGCAAGAGGAGAGGGCGTCTGTAACACCCTAGCATTAGAGCTTAGAAATAAGCTGAACACAGGTGTGTGCATTGCATTCATGCATAGAAAATCCGAATAATTTTCGCGCTTTTGAATAAAACTTGTCAAAGTGATTAAAGCTTCTCTTAACTTGGTGGAACTGAAGTAGATTATCAAGTTGACTGCAATAAGTTTCAATATGACCTTTGCTAAAACTTATCTTTGGGAAATATAATTTGATCTAAGGGTAGATCAAATGTAATAAAATTAAGTCACAACATACTACTTAATAAAGAGTACTAGATCTTCTAGAGATCATTACATGGTATTTCCTGCAACAACTCAAGGATGAATACTTAATATTCTAAAGATGATATCAAGATATTATCCACCACAAACCCCGAATACCAAGTTAAGGATGTAACTTAAGTAGAGAAAACTCTATAACTAAATCTTGAAACACTTGCCTGCCATAGTTATTCCTACCATGAGTATCATGGTAGTTCTTAAGCATTAACTCTTATCACAAATAAAGTATAAAGGGAAGTCAAGCCAAGACCATTTAACACATACCCTTAATATGATATTAAGAGGTGACATTCCTATTTAACCAAGTCCTAGTGTCAATGGATCATCACTACTGAGTGACCAATTCTTGACCTAGCACTTGTTAACCTTTAGCTTTGACCTATTATATAAACCTTCCAAAGACCTTAAGTAAGTTAATAAGAAGAAGTAACTAGTTATGGTAGAGTGTGCCATCATCAATGAAATGAGATCCTTAGGGGTGATCAAACCATTTGATGTTGGAGGTGTTACCTCACTCATGAGTTAACTAGAAGAAGTATTTAAACCCAAGAGTTCAGATAGTAATTATGAAGCTATGAGAAGGCTAGTAGTATTAGTACATCAAACAATAATCTTGTTAAGCCAAGTAGGTATAAACTTAGAGTAAGGTTCCTTAACAATATAAGCCTTATAGAAAGACTAGTACAAGTCTACTACTTAGTTGAGTATAGATCTTGATCAGGCAATTAAAAGCCTAAGCTTTGTTTGATCAAGGGTTGGTGGTCATTATTCTCAAGCCACTTGAGAATAGATGAGTGGATAATGAAGAAGTGAGGTGAGTATACCAAATTAGGCAAAGCCTAGTAAGATTAATCATCTAACTTGATCATGAGAAGTCAAGCTAGAGTATAATGAAGTATATAACTTAAGTTGTAGGAGTAGTTGGTAGTATAATAGTTAAACCAAGATAATACAATAATAAACTTGTATTATGGGAGTAGTACCATACCTATTCTACAAGATTGATATCCTTTGTTATTTACAGTGAGGATTGTATTCTTGTAAGCCTTGGATATAGTTGCAAGATGGTAATAAAGGAATTAAGGGAAGGAGTTAGAAGTAGCTACATTGATGGATTCATCAAGGGTAATTTAGCAATGGAAGTTATATAGACACTAGGAGAAGAATGGAGAATGAGTATTGTTGAAGTGGCATGACCATGTCATCAAATGATGATGGATATGGTGGAGTCAGATGATTGACTTATTCAGGTAGGAGTGATCTTTGTGAATAAGATAAGAGACTTATGTAGAGTATATTTAGGAAAGGAATTCCTTATCTTAAGTCAAGCTGGGTGAGGTATTAAGGTAAGGATTCTTTAGAAGCCTTGACCAAGATCATGTCAAGCCATGAATAGAACCATGTCTACCTCTTTTTTTAACATCCTGGAATAAAGAGGGTTAGTAAACCAATTCCTATTTTTAGGCAGCCAATGGATAGCATCTCTTAGTCAAATGAAATGTCTAAGAGATAAGTAGAATATCAGATGAGTGTTTATGGATGAAAACCTTGTCTGCTCTATTATCATAAACCCTACTAGAAACCTAGTTTTATAAACTATCAAGATCACCTTAGGAAGAAATCTCAATAGCTCATTCTGAGTGAGATATGATTCCTGGTCACAAAACATGAAGGGAATATCTCTTAGTCCTTAACCTTCATCCATATTCAAAATAGAATGTGAGTTTATTAAATTCCTCAAAGCTCATGATAATCACTAGAAAGTGAACATCTTCATTAATTATTGTTATTAATACTTAAAGAATTAACCAAGATGGTTCTATGATAATTCTAAACACTACTATTCAAGTAGGACTTAATTAGGGAAATTTCCAAGTGTTGAGAACCATAAGGTTTAAATCACCATAAGAATAATAAAGCTTATAGTTAAGCAAGACTTAATAATCTATAAATAAGCTTGGAACATATTTTACACAATTTCAAGTATCCAAGCATATGCACAATGTTCAGTACATATTCACAAAGTATTACAAATAAAATTCGAACTTTAAATAGATATAGAAATAGAATTGGAAAAGTAATTGTAAATAGAAAAGAAAACAGAATATAAAGACAGAAAAAAGGAAAACAAGAACAGAAGTTTATGTCCCGTGGCCCAATCCTCCGCATGTCTATTGATGCTCGCGAGCAGCAGCAGTCATCTCCCGCTCACTCGGCTGCAGCCCACCTAGCCCATCGCAGCCCAAACCGGCCCATACCTCCTCGCGTCCTCCTCTTTTCTTCTTCTTCACGACCGACGAGCAAGCAGCTGCCTAGCGATGCTTCCGCCGTCCGCCGTAGTCGCCACGATTCGTGCCGATGCTACCGTCATCCGTAGGGGATAAGAAGGACATGGTGACGTCTCATTCGTCCTCATCCCCATTTCTCCTCTATCTATTCCCACAAATCCTCTCTCGGCCGGAACCCTAGCCTGTGTAGACGTCAACGAGTCCCGCCATCCTCTGCCACCCCAAGCTGCACCGAGGCCACCGTTGGAAGCGTCGTGTCGCCGTATTCACCCTCGTAGAGCCACACAAGCCAGGGCACCTCCGTTTCGCCGGAATCGAGCCTGACGACCTCCTCCTTCGACGAACCTCACCGCTGAATACCGTCGCTCCCGGCCACGCCTTGCTTCTCTGACCGTATCGCTGTGCTCATGGTGAGCTCGCCGTTCTCTTGGACATTTCCGTCTTCTCCCTCTCGCCCTGGTTCACCTTGTCATCGCTGACCTCTGTCTGCCACCACGAAACCTCGTCGCTGGTGTGTCTCCGGTGACCAAAATCAAGCGTCGCCACCACTCCAAGGTCGCCAGCAGCGAGGCAAGTCTAGCGCACCCGCTCCCGCTCCCTCACGCGCTGCTGATCGCAAGATCGATCATCGATATGGTGTATCGGCCTCGGGTGATGTCAGCGTGACATCACGCTGATGTCATCCACATATTTTATTTAATTCGTTTATAAATCCTAATAATATTTTCGATAATAAATAAATTCTTAGATATGACGTGGTCATTGGACCCACCAGTCAGTGCCTAGGGCTAGGAATAGCCCCGGAAAGAAAAGTCACCCACCCCATGCTCACATCAGCATTATCTCATAAAACCATTTAATATTTATTTTTAATTCTAGAAAATGAATAAATCTTATTAAATCAATATCTTTTGTTTTATAATTCAGAAAAATGTATATAATATATCAAAATGCTCAGAAAAATAAAATCTATAATTTAAATTTATTAACAAACATTATTGTGTTAACTATTTAAATAATTATTATTTAATAAAGATTTTATAAGTAATAATACTTTGAAAATTAATATTTTAATATTGGTAAATGAGAAAAATATAAATAATATACCAAATTCTTATAAAAATAAAATCTACATTTACAAACTGGTTTCAGTTAATTTTGTATCACTTAACTAATATTTATTATTTATTTAGTGTTTATAAAGGGATATAATTTGTAAAAAATCATATCTTATTATTTAAAAATCACAAAAAATACTTATAATATACCTAAATGATCACAAAAATAAATTCTACACATTAAAAATGTCAACTGTCACTTTTGAAGTAAAATAAAAGGTGAAGGTCTAATAAATCTTATTTTAAACCTTTTTCTTTTATTTTAATTCCTTAACAATATATAAATACTTACTATTACCTTTAGCATTATTTGTTTAAAGTCTAAAAGTGTAATAACAAATGCAAATTATGTTTAAATAAAGTTAAGATAGGTCTAACCAATTCAAGTTGTACTTACTAAAAGTACCATTCAGAGTTAAGTAAATCTTACTCCAAAAATAGTTTATCACTTATAAAATCATCAAGATTTGAATATTAATTCTTTCACAAGTTTGGGAATACACTCTAAAGGCTAAGGAAGGTTTGTAAGTATTTAACATGATGCCATTCTCATGTTCATAGAAATGAGTATTAATTCTATAATAAGTAAGTGATTCTATCTACTTATAAAATCAAGAACTCACCACTTCTATCAATGCATAATAGTTTTGTTCCACCTTCATGGAGTGTTAACAATCTCCATTTACTAGTAGAATAGCTACTCAACAATACTAGTTGTTTTCTACTTTAGTACTTATAATTAATAAGAAAACCTTAAAGTGTTAGCCTTAAGTTTAAATACTTTTTACTTTGAAAAGTAATGTTTTCCTCAAAAGTTATTCTTTTAAGAAACGTTAAAAGTAATCCTTGAACGCTTCGATAAAGACTTTAATTGATTAATAATCTTGTTTACGAAATATTTCAGATACCATACCCCATTAGAGTGCTTTAATATTGCATATTACTTGTTGTATCTACATACTGTTTCACACACTCTCACAAGCCTTAATAAGAAGCACAAGTATAAAGTTGGTATAAAAGTGCAACACATTCTAAAGAACTCATCACAAACTCTAAACCCTAGATTAGATACGATTAGTCCGGGGTTTCGCGTTTATCAGATTGCATTAGATTACTTATGCATCGTTGCATCTTGCTTCTTTAAACATTAGTCCTTACCGGACCAATGATGCTGTTTACAGAATTTGGATCTTCTATTATCCTGAAGACCGTGAGTGCATAATCTTGCAATCACAAAAGGCAAGTTCACAACTTGCTCATGTCCTTTGATTATTTTCTATCAAATGCTTGTAACTCAAATGTTGGCATCACCTGCATTCCAAAAAGGTCAGAAAACACTATTTTCATAATAATATGATTATGGATTATTTACCAGATGGTAATAATCTACTGATACAGTTCCAGTGGTAAAGGAACATAATATCTAGGACTTAACAACCAATGTTGCCAGAGATTCTAGCACCGTATATTACGAATCAACCATGAGATTTGGAATGGGACAGAGAAGTTAGCTGGATCTTCTTCCTTTCGCATGGACGGATGACCTTATCGTGAGACTGTGATTTCTCGTGGAGTTCCAGAGAATCCAGCACATGGGTGGGACCTCTTAGTTCCCCGCGAGCTAGGTGTTGAGATTATCTGTGCATCTCTGACTGGGTCTGAGTTCACCATAACTGATGGTGAACGCCAGACAGAGCTGCGTACGGAGTCTCCGAGAGGCTACCCAAAGAGTAACCGTGGTAGTTGTCTCGGGGGATCATGTCTTATGCGAGGTCGCAGAGAAGGGCAGCGATTGACTTGGATCTTAGACTGGGCCCCACACCAAGGAAGTGTGGACGAGGATGCAACTCGGATGTGCAATAAAGCTAAGGTCTCTTGTGGGAAAAGTGACGCACCTCTGCAGAGTGTAAGAATTGTGACATGTTACTCCCTGTTCAGGGAAGGAGCTACGAACACGACAGGAAAAGAACCCCACGAAGGTTCTGGTCAACCTGTGAAGGCTGTCGGACATAGTTTTCAGAATAAAAGCAACCTTTGAAGAATGTTTATGAAAACCTGCATTGCCTACGACCTATGGTCTCTGGTTGTAGAGATAGTGCATCATACACTCCTTTTTAGTGAACTTGCTGAGTACGCTCGTACTCAGTCGTACCTTCTTAACCCTTGCTAGGTTCTAAGCCATTGAAGACAACGTCAACATCAATTTCTGCTCAAGAAACCATCATCGACAACTCAAGATCTTCAATAAAGTCAATGAAGTCAACATATACATCAGCTGAAGTGAAGATAAAGTGTCGGTTTAGATAGGAGTAGATTCTCTAGCCATTAAACCTATTTCTGTAGAGCATTGCAATAGCAGCAATGGCAAGCCAAATAGTTTAGATACTAGTCTTAGTTACTAGATAGTTCTGAGTTATTATTTCTGGTTCTTCTTTGTAAGAAGTTCTTTCTCTCTCTTTAACCTAGAGTGTTTTCTGGATCTTTTGTAAAGAGTCGAGTTGTAATCGATAGTCATGTCTTGGACCTGCTGTGTTTCTGTTATACCACTCTGAGAGATGTAATAATAGTGAACGGTGTTTCATTGATGTTATGTCAACGACTATAGTGTACTACATCATGCAGTGGTATGCTGGGTTACCGCAGCGTCAGCGACGGAAATAGATCCTGAAAAACAAACAGCAAACGTCGTCCCCGCGAGGGTAAAAAAAGCGCCGATAAAACTCACCACCGCGAGGGACGCGCCGGATCCGTCGGTCGGCGACGAGAAAGAAGACCTCCGCTGGCCGCTGCGCGAGGGAACGGAGAAAACCGCTGGCGTCGCCGACGAAATCGCCTGGATAGAGAAGGAGAAACCGCTGCAAAGAGGAATGAGTGGACAAAAAAGCCTGGTTAATTCACCGTCGGCACGTCCCCCGAAATTCAAAACAATGTCTCACAGACAGGTGGACCCCACTTTCGTGCCACGTAGGCCACGACCGGGCATGCACCAAAACCGTGCGTGAGGGGGGAGTTTCTCCACCGACGTCACCCGCCGTGCGACGCAGCGACGGCGCGGGGCCTTCCCTTAGATTTTTCCTTCTTCTTTAGTTTCTAGTTTAGGTTTTTTCTGATCGGTCCTGCATGGTTTTTTACACTATGGGTTTCCTTTTAAATTTTTTCTAACACTCTTTTTCTTTATTTTCTACTGTTTTTTCTAGTTTTGCTTTTTTTTTCTGATATTATGTCACTGAGTTTAGAATCTATAGGTCCTGAAAGTAATTCTTCTGTTGGAAAACTACCCAAAACAAGTGTGTGACAAACTCTTATTCTAAATTTTCTCCCGCCTTTGGCTATTCCAATGGTTTCCTCTTAAAAACAAACACAATAGCTATTTTAAGTTTTTCATGGTATTGTTGCCTCTTAAAAGACAAAAATAATCTATAGTTTAGGTTTATTTTGGTCGGTCATGTCTAGTTTTTAAACTATGTGTTTCCTCTTAAAACGGTTTTCTAAGACGATTTTACCATGAGTTTGGAATCTACGAACGCTGTATTTTTCTTGGAAAGTTCATCTAATTAAGACACGTGCATAACCAACCTTTGTTTTATATCTCCGTTATTTTGTGGGTTTAAATGGCTTGCTCTAATTTTCTCATCTAGTTGTTTCACAAGATTTATTATGAAGATAGCATTAAGGATTTCATTTCATAGAAAATTAAAGCAATGATGTTGTTTAAATAAAAAGTATGCAACCAGGAGTTGAATATACATAATTCTTAATATATCTAGTTGCTATGTGAATTAAAATGCCATATAAGTTATTGTTTATTTTTAGTAAAATAGGGCCCTATTTTAGAGTTTCGCACAGGGCCCCGAATTTTGCCGGCTCGGCCATGTTCTTCCAACATCCTTTCGAGTGGATCCGGGTAGCGAGACATGGTCAGTCGTTAGAGGATTGGTGGGCACTGGTTCGACTAAGTATGAGCGCACTCCGGTGAAAATACTCGATATCACAATGCCGACGCATCATTGTGATGCCCTTTTTTTTCTAGAGAAAGCCATCGCGGCTGTTTATATTAATTTTTGGAACATTGATACATCGTTTGCAATTACACCAACCTGGAGGATAATCCTTCCAAACAATCGCATAAGGATCCACAACTATAGTACCAAAGGTGTGAGCCGCACTGTTGGTTTTTCCTTTTTTTTTTTACTCTCTTCGATCGAAATCAATGCTTTTAGATTTATTTAGATTCAGATGTATCTAATCTTGTTGTAGGGCTAGATACGTCCAAATTTAGACAAATCAAAAAATAAAATTTGAGGGAGTAAGAATTCAACACTTCATTGATACTCCCTCCGATACGAATTAATGTTCTCGGATTTATCTAGATTCAAATTTTTTACCCTCTTCGATCCAAATTCAAATTAATGTTGTTGAGATTTATCTAGATTCGATCTATCCGAAAACATTAGTTTGGATCGAAGGGGTTAAGGAAATATCAATACAAAGTTTGTCACGAATGCTTCCCTGCGGCCTGCCCTCGATGAAGATGGTGACCTTGGGACGAAAATCATGGGATGGACCTAGACCTGAGTTTGAAGTAAAGTTGAGCGCACGTGCTAGGAGAGATGGTCGTCGCCCGACGAGCATGGGCCGAGGTTTACTCACTGCCCTCACGTCACGTGCTCCCACTCCTCCCTCCCTACTACTCCTCTCTCAGGTCGCCCTGCCCCCCGTACCCCCCACCCCCCACATCCAGATCTCGCCAGCCTCGACGCCGCCGCCGCCGCCCTTCGCCGCTGTTGTTGAGGTACGGACCCCGCCTCCCTCCCTCTCTCTCCCCTCATTCTCCTCGCCCTCCCTCTCCCTCTCCCTCTCGCTGCCCGCAGCACCGGAGCTCGGCCCAGGTACACGGAGACGATCGCATCGCGCGACCCGCACCAGCAAACAGGCCTCCCCCCATTGGTTGCAGCTGAGCTATGACGCGAGGCGCGACGCCCTCCAAGCTGAAGGAGGCCCTTCCTTCTCCTCTCAGCCTGGCGGCGGCGCTTGACGTTTGGGACACCTAAGCTAGCTAGCTAGCTAGGTCAATGGCTGCCTGAGCGCTCTGCCTGCTCGTCATATGTGCTTTGGTTGACGTATGGCGTGGTTCGTTCGTAGCTGGTTTAGATGCCTGCTGCTTTAGTTTGTTGTTTGCCGCGGCTGTGGTTTCCAGTTCTGAAGCAAAGGTAATCCTGCAAGCTTGGTCCAATGCTTGGGGATGAAACTGCGGAACGGGTTTGTGCTAGACTTCTTCAGGTCGAGTCAGAGTGTTTCCCTATGGGATTGTGTATCTCTGTTACGAGTGTGAAGTGTATCTTCTACTATGATGGTTCAAATTTTTTAATATAACGAAATAAAGCGGCTATATGCATCGACTGTTGATGCAGCCCGGGGCTTCCCTTTTTCAGAAAAAAGTGACGGTTTTCGTGACTTATCTTGGGGATGTTTGCTGGTGGTGCTGCCTGCAGCATCAATCGGTTACTGAGACCGCTCTCTGTCTTTTTAGCGTTCAAAATATTTGATGCCCATATAGGATTACAATGGCATTGATGAGATGGTCTTACAAGGTTTCCAAGTCCTGTACTCCTAGGGCTTCTATCACTATGGGTCGTAGTGTAGTAACGGTGTTCAATTTCGAGTGCTAACTATAAATGCAAATGTTGCAACTTCATATCATGTTATCAGATGCTCACATAGTATTCCGGTTGGGGTTGTATCCCCTGTCTTTTTGCTTGATTATGATACTCTTATCTTTCTGCTTGAAGTTATACACCTGAGGAGTATCTTCCAGTCTTGATACTTCATATGTTTTGTATAATCTTACATTTTGGTGTATTCTTGTCTTGGCAGTGCCTATCATGGTTAGGAAGAAGAAAACTGGTACTGGCAGCACTGGAGAGAGTTCCGGGGAGGCGTCCAGACAGGGTTCCTCACAGCCAGCTGAGAGAGCTCCTCAGCAACCTCCTCAGCAGCATGGTGGTGGGCGTGGTTGGGTACCTCAGCAGGGTGGCCGTGGTGGTGGGCAGCAACCAGGCCGTGGTGGACACTATCAGGGCCAGGGAGGGCCAGCTGCACACCGTCCAGGTGGCCCACCGGAATATCAGCAGCGTGACTATCAGGGGCGCGGACATCCAGGTGGTGGTCCACCTGAATATCAGCAGCGTGACTATCAGGGGCGTGGACATCCAGGTGGCGGTCCACCTGAATATCAACAGCGTGACTATCAGGGGCGTGGGCGTCCAGGTGGCGGTCCTCCTGAATATCAACAGCGTGAGTATCAGGGGCGTGGACATCCAGGTGGTGGTCCACCTGAATATCAACCGCGTGACTATCAGGGACGTGGTGGTCCGCGCCCTAGGGGGCGTGGAATGCCGCAGCCAAACTGCGGCGGGCATACGGGAGGGAGTGGTGGAGACAATGTTCCTCCAGGTCCCTCAAGAACAGTTCCCGAGCTGCACCAAGCCCCGCGTGTCCAATATCAAGCCCCGGTGGTTTCACCATCCGCATCGGGAGCTGGCTCATCCTCTCAGCCTGCGGCTGAGGTGAGCAGTGGACAAGTCCAGCAACAGTTTCAAAAACTTGCCATCCTTGATCAAAGTTCGACCAGCGAAGCCATTCGTCCTGCACCAGCATCAAGCAAATCTGTTAGATTCCCATTGCGCCCTGGAAAGGGTACGTATGGGGATAGGTGTGTGGTGAAAGCCAACCATTTCTTCGCTGAGCTCCCTGATAAGGACCTTCACCAATACGATGTATGCACTTTAAATGAAATTTTATTTCCACAATGGTGGCTTTATTTATTTATGTTTTGCAATTTCTGATATCAATCTTGTTTCATCAGGTGACCATATCGCCAGAGGTTACATCACGTGGTGTCAATCGTGCTGTGATTGCAGAACTTGTAAGGATGTATAGACAATCTCATTTGAATGGACGGCTACCTGCCTATGATGGAAGTAAGAGCCTTTATACAGCTGGGCCATTGCCATTTACTTCGAGGACATTTGAAGTTACTCTGCAAGATGAAGATGAAGGCGCTGATGGTGGGCAAGTAGCAACAAGGTATGCTGTTGCTGTGACATTCGTACTTAAATGCATCTATGGTTTTTTACTGACTTTCCGTTGTTTTGAGGCGTGAGAGACAATTCAGGGTGGTGATCAAATTTGCTGCTCGTGCTGATCTCCACCATTTGGCTATGTTTCTAGCCGGGAGGCAACCAGATGCACCTCAAGAAGCTCTTCAGGTGCTTGACATTGTGCTGCGTGAATTGCCTACTGCCAGGTACATTTTTGCTAACCATATCTCCTTTTATTGTTTTTCCTGTGGCATAGGTTAAAATTTCCTTTTGTTTTTCTTCTGTAGGTATTCTCCAGTTAGTCGATCATTTTATTCTCCTACCCTAGGGAGACGTCAGAGACTTGGTGACGGGTTGGAAAGTTGGCGTGGATTTTACCAGAGTATAAGACCTACACAGATGGGTCTTTCGCTGAACATTGGTTAGATACGACCCCTCCCATCTTGATTTCTCCTCGTGTATCACTCTCCATTTGTTGTCTACTGAGTTGTGGTGAACGCAGGCGCATAGTGTAGGTTGCAGAATGTCCCTTGGTATTGCTGACATAATGATTTTATACGGTGCTTCTTCGTGCAGATATGTCTTCTACTGCATTTATCGAGCCTCTCCCTGTGATTGAGTTTGTTGCTCAGCTTCTGTGCAGAGACATCTCAGTTAGGCCGTTATCTGATTCAGATCGTGTGAAGGTTCGGTTCACTACTTGTCTCACTGTTGTTCACAGAGACTTCTATTTATGCTGAGTTATATTGTTCCTCCTGCAGATTAAAAAAGCTCTACGAGGTATAAAGGTTGAGGTTACACATCGGGGAAACATGCGTAGGAAGTATCGTATATCTGGCCTCACTTCACAGACAACAAGAGAGCTATCGTATGTTTTCTTCCCTTGCTTTATACAAATAAATCTCTTATGGTCATGCAGATTTGTGGGTGATTCCCTGGTGAATTTTCCTTTGGTAGATTCCCTGTTGATGAGCACGGTACTGTGAAGACTGTGGTGCAATATTTCCTGGAGACATATGGTTTTAATATTCAGCACACCACTTTACCTTGCTTGCAAGTGGGCAATCAGCAAAGGCCGAATTATCTCCCTATGGAGGTTAGTATCTTTAACAACATTCCTTTCTTACACAATACAGTGTTTTCATCCATGCAAGTGCTTTCGGCATACTACATCCAGCTTCAGTATGTTGGTACAAGTTGTTCATCGGTTTCTCACTCTGAAATATTAGGTTTGTAAGATTGTTGAAGGGCAACGCTACTCAAAACGACTGAATGAGAAGCAAATAACTGCTCTACTAAAAGTGACTTGCCAGCGCCCTCAAGAGCGTGAGAAGGACATCATGCAGGTGATAGTTAATTTTAAATTTTTGGTGCAAATCGATGTAACAGTGTTGCTGTGAAATTGTTTTCTGATATGCTGTGTCCGTATCACTTATATGTATATATATGTTTATGTAGCTGCTAGCTGTTTTCCCAGTCTTCCATGTTGACAATTTTTTTCCAGTTTGAGTTTTTAGTTGACGGCTTGACGCTATTGCAGTTAAAGCATCTATATTTTTTTGGTAATTTCTGCATAAACATATTTTACAAGATGGTTGTTGCTTCATGATGATAGTGGCTGATGAGGCATTTGTTACTGTCAAAACCACTATCGGGGAAGGACCCTTATATCTGTCTTGTGATTATTCGATCGCTGTTATCTCCACAATGATTGCATTTAAACGGAATATCTAAACCTCTGTTTTCCCTCTTTTAATCAGACTGTGCATCAGAATGCATACTACAAAGATCCATATGCACAGGAATTTGGCATAAAAATTGATGAGCAACTTGCATCAGTTGAAGCTCGTGTTCTGCCTCCGCCGAGGGTAAGTCAATTTTCTGTTGCGATTACCGATTAGACAGGAGCTGGTTTTCCATGTTAGGTATATTTGTGTATAGCAACTGACTGCTCTTATTTTCTTATTAGCTTAAGTACCATGATAGTGGCAGAGAGAAGGATGTCTTGCCCAGGGTCGGCCAATGGAATATGATGAATAAGGTAGGGTTTGATAAATTTTCCTGAAAAATAAAGATTATATATTCTTCCTGTGAACATATAAATAAAAACTAACAAAAAATAAGGTGGCAACTACCTACATAACCGGGAAACAGCTAGCCACCCGAGGTGAAAATAATTTGTCCAATTGTCTGCCCACTTAATTAGCATACAATAGCAACATTATTTGCTTTTGTGCAAGATGAAGCTTTCGTAAATACTAGCTGCCTTGTAAGTTTTGCTGCTTCTATGTTACTTTGTATTGTTTAATTCGCTTATTCTCTCATATTGTCAGAAGACTGTCTAGTTTCACATGGTACCATTTTAAGTGAATATGCAATGGTACCACCACACACACAGCACACCCACCCTCCCGTCTGACGTTATATTTTAACTTGTTCTTATACTTGTTCATTTGGTGGTAGAAAATGGTGAATGGTGGTAGAGTCAGCCACTGGGCATGTATTAACTTCTCTCGGAATGTGCAAGATAGTGCTGCCAGGGGTTTCTGTCATGAGTTGGCTATAATGTGCCAAATATCTGGAATGGTATGGTTCAATCATCCAACTAGCTTGTCATAGTTATCTGAATCAATTTGGTTATTTTGTATGCTGTGGTAATCAAATTCTCGTTTTCTCTGTTTTTCTTAGAACTTTGCACCAGAACCTGTGCTACCCCCACTTACTGCAAGGCCTGAACATGTGGAAAGAGCACTAAAGGCACGTTATCAGGATGCTATGAACATAGTTAGACCCCAGGGCAAAGAACTTGACCTGCTAATTGTCATACTGCCTGACAATAACGGTTCTCTTTATGGTATGTTCTCTTCAAAAACAAATTCGAAGATTGCCCAGAGGATACATTTGCTTATGAGTTTTTTTTCCTTCCAGGGGATCTTAAGAGGATTTGTGAGACTGATCTTGGATTGGTATCTCAGTGTTGTCTGACGAAACATGTTTTTAAGATGAGCAAGCAGTATCTTGCAAATGTAGCTCTTAAAATCAATGTTAAGGTATTTCACTGAACTCCAACAGTTCCTTCTTTATTACGCACCTCGATTGTTATATGTTTTCCTACTTTTCAGGTGGGGGGAAGGAATACTGTACTTGTGGATGCTTTGACAAGGAGGATTCCCCTTGTTAGTGATAGACCAACCATAATATTTGGTGCTGATGTTACACATCCTCATCCTGGAGAAGATTCCAGCCCTTCCATTGCAGCTGTAAGTGACTTGTTACTACAATATATGTCTTGAGTTCTGCGAACAGGTGTTGGAAGTTCTGCAGTTTTGTTAATTGTTTGATAATATTCTTTCGTCTAGGTGGTTGCTTCTCAAGACTGGCCTGAGATCACTAAGTATGCGGGATTAGTGAGCGCCCAAGCGCATAGGCAAGAGTTGATACAGGATCTTTTTAAAGTTTGGCAAGATCCCCAAAGAGGAACTGTGACTGGCGGCATGGTCAAGTAATAATCTTAGTGATCTAACGAGGCATACTAACTCTATATCTGGATGTTGCTAAAGTGTAAATTCTGTTAAATTTGCAGGGAGCTTCTGATATCTTTCAAGAGGGCAACTGGACAGAAACCCCAGAGAATCATATTTTACAGGTTCTTATCCTTTCTTGGGCATCTTTGCTAAAGCATGATTGCCTTTTATTAAACAGTTGGTATTTTCAGGGACGGTGTCAGTGAGGGACAGTTCTATCAAGTTTTGTTGTTTGAACTTGATGCCATCCGAAAGGTACAAATACTTTGAGTACACTCTCGTGAGCAACTCTAAGCACACTTGTTCGGCAATTTCACATATTTTCTCTGACTAACATTTTTTAACTACATATGTAGGCCTGTGCGTCCTTGGAGCCCAATTATCAGCCTCCAGTTACTTTTGTCGTTGTCCAGAAGCGCCATCACACTAGGCTATTTGCTAATAACCACAACGATTCACGTACTGTTGATAGAAGCGGGAATATACTGCCTGGTTAGTTATTTTGTGCAAACAAGTTTTGTGTGTTCAGCTTAATTCTGAATCTGACCATTTTTATGTTCCCAATTCTAGGCACTGTTGTTGATTCGAAGATTTGCCATCCGACGGAGTTTGATTTCTACCTGTGTAGCCATGCTGGCATTCAGGTTGGCTTTGCTTCATTTGCAACTTGTTTACTTGATGGAATGGGCTGATGATTGCTCATTCAAGTGTACTTTCCTTTCAGGGAACAAGCCGGCCTGCTCATTATCATGTTCTGTGGGATGAGAACAAGTTTACTGCTGACGAGTTGCAAACTCTCACAAACAACTTGTGCTACACGTAAATAACTTTTATTACAGACCCACCCTTTTAATAGTTATGTACTGCTGTCTTAACTGGCCGGTTAAACATACATTTTGTTTTCTACTGTTTCAGGTATGCTAGGTGCACCCGCTCTGTATCAATTGGTAAACCTCCCAGCGCAAGCAACATTTTCTTTTAGTTTCTCTAGACAACAATTTTGTGCCAGTAAATATTCAACGCTGACCATCGGCTGGTTGGTTTTGTTGCCTGCAGTTCCTCCGGCATATTACGCTCATTTGGCAGCATTCCGAGCTCGATTTTACATGGAGCCAGATACCTCGGACAGTGGGTCCGTTGCAAGTGGTGCCCGTGGCCCTCCACAGGCCCCTGCACGCAGTACCAGGGCATTTGGGAACGTTCCTGTCAGGCCTCTCCCTGCCCTCAAGGAAAACGTGAAGCGAGTCATGTTTTACTGTTAAGATCGAAGGCGGTTCTAGTGCGGGTATTGTAAGTACTTGCAGTGCGAGGCGTATTGATGATGTTGTATTACACCATTGTGCAAACCCATTGAACCGATCTGGGTGTTTAGAATTTGTTGTACTTCATCGGTGGTGGTGCGGTGAGAACACTGCCACGCAAGCTGTTGTAGTTGTGCCTTGCGAAGTGTTTGTGTAACCTCTTTTAATTATTTTTGGACAACTGTGTACCTTTTCACCTTTGCATAGCTGGTGTTTAATCTACGGAGGAACCCATGTTATTGGATCTTTGGTCTGATGTTATAGCCACCTGCTGGGTCCTCTAGGCCCTGTGTTTTTGTTGTCTTGCACGGTGCAGATAGCGTTAAAAATTTATTATCCCTGGCCTCGTTTGCGTAAGCACTTTTATTAAAAGGACAAAACATTGGCAAGCAGATATTGAAGTTGAGATATGCTTGAACAACCAGCTAGCTAATCTAAACTTATGCATGCCTGGTGTTCTAATAAACTTCTAATCTACTCCCTCTGTTCGGAAATATAAGATGTTTTAGCTTTGTGAATCGAATGTATCTAGACATCTTTTAGGCTATTTTTTTTAAATAATACATTTTTTTAAATCAATTTCATGAATATTATGTAAAAAAAGGAATTTACGGATCTAGTGCACTGTCGTTTTTTGAAACAACGACGGGCCTAAGTTGTTTTTCCAAACAACGACGAGCACAAGTCGTCTGTTGAAAAAACGACAAGCGTCTGACATAATCGGCTGGCAGCTGGTCGTTTTTTGAAAAAACGACAACACCGAATCGTTTTTTGAAAATACGACGTGGCTTGTCAGTTATTGAAAAGCAGACGGTTGCATGGATCATGCACACACTACGTTGGGCTAATCCAGCCGTTTAAAGTTTATCGTCCGCCGGTAAAATCCCGCCACTATTTTGCGCCGTTCTTTTCCCCGCTAGTATTTCTCCTGCCACTTTTTTGCGCCGTTTATCTCCCGCCACCTCTTCCCGCCAGTATTTGTCCCGCCACTTTTTTCGCGCCATTTCTCTCCCGCCACTTCTTCCCGCTGTTTTCTCCCGCCAATTCTTCCCGCTGTTTTCTCCCGCCAATTCTTCCCGCCGTTTCTCTCCCGCCAATTCTTCCCGCCGTTTCTCTCCCGCCACTTGTTCCCGCTGTTTTCTCCCGCCAATTTCTACTAGTTGCCTCTATAAATACTGGCACCGAGATGGTATCTCTCCATCCTGTTATTCCTCTATTTCTCCCATTTCCTTTCCCTCTCCATCATGAGTGTGCCATGTTCGGACCCCGAGTATAGGCCTACGAAGACGAAAGATGCCAGGTTGCCGCAAGGGGTGACACACGAGCGCTGTTGGTGCGGCCATCTCGCGAAGGTCAAGGAGTCGATCGATTTCTTCACCTGCATGGGCATGAAGTTTTTTATGTGTCCCAACTACGACGCAAGCCCGCCCCGGCAAGCAAGTTCGTCGTACGAGAGGCCTCCGGTATGTCCCCATAGCATGGTTAATATGAACCATTCATGTTATCATGAGTTCTTTTATTCATTCCATTTATTTGCTTGCAGTCTCCTCCTCCACTTTGCAAGTGGTACCATTGGATTGACACCGAGCAACCAGCCTGGGCCAAGAAAGAGTGTCATGACAGGAACCGAGCTGCGTGGGCTGCCTTTCATGAAGAGGAACGTGCTAAAAGGATGGCCGAAGAGGCGAAGAAGGAACGGGAGAGAGAAATAAAAGAATTTCGAGCAGAGCAAGCTCAAAACCGCGAGCTGAACAGGAAGAGAAGGGAGGAAGAGAAGGCAATCCACGAGCGCCAGGAAGAGGTGCGCAAGGAGGCCCGTGAGGCAGAAAGGAAGAGATTAAGAGAAAGAGCTGCCGAGGCGCGGGCGGCAGAGGAACGTGGGGACAAGACCGGGAAGTACCCGCGCTGGACTCAGGGAAGGTAGACGTATGTCTCAGTACCGATGTATCTTAATTCCTGTTGTATTGTCCTGATGTAACTTCATTTCAGTTGTAGTGTCCTGATGTATCTTAATTTCAGTTGTAGTGTTTTGATGTATCTTAATTTCAGTTGCAGTGTCTTGATGTAACTTCCTTTCAGTTGTAGTGTCTTGATGTATCTTCATTTCAGTTATAGTGTTGTGATGTATCTTTAATTCAACATGTCAGACCAATGTTGCTTTCCATCAAAAAACATTCCCGCCAAAATGCTTCCCGCCAGAATGTTTTCCGCAAGAATATTTCCCGCCATAATGCTTCCCGCCAAAATATCTCCCGTCAAAATGCTTCCCGCCAGAATGTTACCCTATAAAAACCCCTCCTCGCGCAGTTGTTTAAGCAGCAGCCACCCCGTTTTTAGCCAGTATGTTTCTCTACGATCGCAGTTTCGTGCCAGACATGTCCGTCGACCTTTTTCATTTGGCTAGAAACTTTAGGATAGACAGCAATCCAGCCCCATTGGAGAAACTAATTGGTAGTGATTGTCTCCTCACTGAGCTGCGTGAGGGATTGCGTAGGAAAGGGTGGCCGAAGAGGACTCCAGAGGAGATACGGCAAGAGCTACTTCGGATCAATGCTAGGTGGAGCAAGCAAAGATTCTCTAATGAAGGGGCAAGGCAGCAGAACATCACGCTCCCTTGGATTTGGATAGAAGAGAGTGAAGATGAAGATGATATATTCATGATGCCTGCCGTTGGGACTAAGTGGAGAGCTGAGTGGGATGAAAGGCAGGCCAAGAAGAAGGGTAAAGACGAGGCATCATCAAAGGATAAGGGCAAGCCATCATCGGTCGAGGCATCGTCAAAGGGTAAGGGCAAGAAGAGCAATGACAAGCTAGAAGAGAGTGAAGATGAAGATGATATATTCATGACGCCTGCCGTTGGGACTAAGTGGAGAGCTGAGTGGGACGGAAGGCAGGCCAAGAAGAAGGGTAAAGACGAGGCATCGTCAAAGGGTAAGGGCAAGAAGAGCAGGCCATGAAGAAGGCATCGTTGAAGTGTAAGGGCATAGTCGTAGGGATAGAGAGCGCTCTTATTTATTTACCGCAAGTTATGTTGAACTGTGTTGCAAGCTATGCTGAAGTGTTTGTCGAATAAAAAATGTGTCTCATACATAGACAGCTACCTAGACAGATACAAGATACAAGTCTCATACATAGACAGATAACTAGACCGATACAAGATACAAGTCTCATACATAGACAGATAACTAGACCGATACAAGATACAAGTCTTATACATAGACAGATAACTAGACCGATAAAAGATACATAGACAGATAGATATCACTGCCACCGGTCACGAGGTTGCCCTGGCGTTGGTGTACCCCATCCGTACCTTCTAGGAGGCACCACATTGCGGGGAGGTAGAGTTGACCCGTCACCCTGCGTCTATGTATCCTGTGTGGGGATAGGTGGTGGAGTCTGCTGCGTCTCTTGAGTCTGCTGCGTCTGATACAGTCCAAACAAGTCAACCTGATCCTGATGAGTCTGCTGATCCTCCTCATTAGTCGCCCATGAACCCATTGAGGACATGCTTAGGTCTCCATATCCTCCTGCCATGTAAAAATATTAAGTACTCAACGATTATACACTACATGTAACCAAAATAGATAGGAAAATGCGTACCCTCAGGACAATAGCCCATGAATGGGACTTGCGGCTGCTGATGGTGCCACTGGTCGAAAGTAAGCTGCGGCTGCTGCTGCCACTGGTCGAAAGTAAACTGCGGCTGCTGCTGCCACGCTGATCCTCCAGCCTGGTCTGGGGGTGGTGCTCTCGGTGTCTCCTGCTGCTGCTGCCACGCCGATCCTCCAGCCTGGTCTGGGGGTGGTGCTCTCGGTGTCTCCTGCTGCTGCTGCCACGCTGAGCCTCCAGCCTGGTCTAGGGGTGGTGCTCTCAGTGTCTCCTGCTGTGAGATCCGTGGACGAGGCCCGTGGCGGATAGGTGCAGTGGGTGTCTCCTGCTGTGAGCCTCGGAGCAGTGTCTGGTCTGCACGCGGGGTGCGCTCCTGCGTGGAGTGACGTGGCGGGCGAGCCTGCGTGGAGCGACGCGGTGGGCCCTCCTCCATGGAGTGACGAGGTGGACGCTGTGCTGCTCGGTGCTGAACGACGTCTGAAACGTTCGTGCACGTGATGGTCGCATAGATACTCTGTAGTCTTTCCTGGACACGCCTTACGAAGGACTGAACTCCTTGACGTGGTAGTAGAAGAGGAGCGGATGAGAGCGAACGTCCCCACTGATTCACTTCATTCTGTAGCTCCCATGTCATATCGGCCTGCATTTGTATAGTGGATAAGTACACATTATATAGGTTACCAAGTGCAGTGACGAAGAAAAGTGTATTTACCGCTGATTGTCTAGGCTCCATAGTCGACTGGCTAGGGTATCTTTCATCATCATGTGCGTGGTGGACGGGACGCAACCGTGTCATGCTCATGTACCTCTGTAAGTATGCATGGAATAGCTCCATATCAAACGCAGGAGCGGTCCACACGTCAGTTGTTGCATTCTGCCAACCATTGATATAAGTATTAACCCGTTGAAGCCACTGATTTGCACTTCTTTTAGTACCCTTCCGAGAGTACCTGCAGTTAGATTTTGTAAGTACACAATCGGTGTAAAATTATAGGTACATAATATATTAACTTACATATGCACGTCCGATGAAAGGGGCGCCTCCGGACATGGAGGATCTACCATCTGGCGAAGACCGAATTGCCTCATGACCCTCTATTGAGACATCTCCTCCACCTGACAATCGAAGATGATCTTCGATTTAGTGAGCCAGTAGTCCTCATCTCTACGACACATAATAGATAACCCGCCGAGATATCTTGCGGCTACCTCAGCTGTGGTGTAAGGCTCCCAAATCACCGATTCCTCCTTCAACGTGTCGAACTGCTCGCTGAAAGCCGGGTAGCAGCGGGTTACTTGTTCTCCCGCGAAACGACACTGTTGGATTAAATAGTTGTTAGTTTCCTTCGTAGTGCAATATGGACCATGCAATTAACAGAACCTTTTAACTTACCTTGGGTCGTGTCCAATGTGTACCGAATGTAGGCATGTCAATTCTCTCGTGGTCAAACAGCATATCAGACTCATAGACAACGGGGCGCTCTCCCTGGACGATTATCGCTTGATTCTTTGCTACCTCCGGACGGCCAATAGGAAACCTCTCCCATGACCACATCTGCAGCAATAATGGGCATCTTAGCAAGGCAGATTTTTCTTTGGTTAGCGTACAGCCCGTGCACATACCTCGGTACGTTGCTGCTAAGACAGCAGAACCCCAACTCCATTGGGTGATGTCGTTCTGGCATGTCGCCTCCGCAATCTCTCTAGCATAGCGGATGTAGCGTGCACTGATGGTTGAGACGTGGTTCTCGGTGAACATCACCTTCCCAAGTAGCCACAATAAGTACGCCTCAAGGCTGCGCATAATTTGTGGCTCAGTCATCAGAACGCCTGGGTACCCGAACCTCTGTATCTGCATTCGTTAATAGAACACGTTTTAGCATCGTGTGATACGAAAATAGATGTGTCAAATACGAAGATACTTAATAGCAAACGAACCTGATAGTTCTGCAACCAATCAAATTTGGGCCCATGATTTTCATACGTGAACACCGGAACTCCTTCACGAATGCCATAGAATCGTTGGGCCATTTCCTGGGCCCAATTCGCCGGTGCATCCACCGGGCCTATTGGCACTCCAGCCAACGGCAGGCCCAGCAAGTACGAGACATCCTGCAGTGTAGGAGCCATCTCCCCCCACCGAAAGGGGAAAGTGTGAGTCTCGGGCCGCCATCGATCCACTAAGCAGGTGAGCAACGACCCGTCGTAGCCCATGCCCGTGGTCTAGAATCCGTGGTGTCATCCTTCTATCTCCTGCGTATGAGTGGCCTCAACCAGACGCACAAATGGTAATAGCCCGGCCCACTTCAACCTGCATACCGAGATAGAATTATAATTTGTTTACTTTGGCCCTCAAATATTTGAGCCCCAACTAGGAATAAATGTCTCATACCTCTGCAGCCAATAAGGGTGTATCATCCAGTTAGACATGGGAGTGCGAGTGATAAGGTGCTTCAAGCTCCCTTGTTCCGCATCCAATAAAGTTGACCGGTGCTTTCTATCAATATCAGCATTAAGCAAACATCCCGCCATCTGCATAATTCAGAACATGGTTCCATAAGAATTACAAATTCAGAACATGGTTCCTTAAGAATTACAAATTTAGAACATGGTTCCATACGAATTACAAATTTAAAACATAGTTCCATATGAATTACAAATTTAAAACATAGTTCCATACGAATTACAAATTTAAAACATAATTCCATACGAATTACAAATTTAAAACATAGTTCCATACGAATTACAAATTTAAAACATAGTTCCATACGAATTACAAATTTAAAACATAGTTCCATACAAATTACAAAATCTAGTTTCTTCCTTTGCCTCTTGTTCCTCGCCTGCCATGTCTGCCACGTCCACGAGGAGCCGCTCCTCCAGCCCCGAAGATATGGCAATTGGTGTCTCTATGACCAAAATGATTACATAGAAAACATTGTCTAGTAGGGCCTCCGGCTTCGGATTCATCCATATCGTTACGGATGCAAACACATTGTCGCCTTCCTCTGCCTGTCCGCATTAGTCTAGGATCTAGGATGTAAATCCTTTCACCGGGGTTTACTTTGTTGAAATTGCCCCATGCTCTATATCCCATCATCTCGCCAGTCCATGTATTGATCACCGACTCCGTAAGAAAATAAGGAGACATAAACGATCTCGCATCCATACCTAACCGCCCGCACGCAGCAAGTACATGAGAGCAAGGCAAATGCAGCAGCTTGGGTTTGTTGCAGGTACACTCACACGTCGGCCAAGCCTCATTGACTATCCTCACCTCTTGTGTCTTTATCTCTTCTCCAGATCCGATCCTGTTGGAAGGGAGGCGAACCTCAAATCTTCGTTCTTGATTACCGATGGCGACGACTTGCATAGACCGAGCCTTTTCCATTTTGGCATTCATGTAATCCATTATCTTTGAACAGTACCTCATGTTTGGGTTGCTCATGATATGCATCTGAGCAAGCTAGAGTCTGTCTCTGAAGTACTTCAACGTTCCGGTGAAAATACACTCCACAATAGCTGTTAATGGCAGAGCCCTGCTTCCTCTCAAGAAGAAGTTGTAAGTTTCGGCAAGATTTGTAGTCATGATGCCAAACCTAGCACCATGAGTGTCGTGCAACAGAGACCACCTCTCCACAGGCTCGTGCTCTATCCATTCCTGAAAATTCTTAATCCGTCTGCCAGGCCTCCTCCTAGTACCGGGTTGGTCAAATCCTGGAAAATCGCAAAGAGCAATTGGTTCTTCCTCGGGTGGTGGTGCTCCAGCCACTGTCTATGCAGCTACTGCGGCCGCATGAGCCGCCACAGCTGCTGCTCTAGCTGCTCTCCTTTGCCTAACATGTTTTTTTGTGAATTCATCTAGATAGGCCCGACACTTGATATACTTCCACTCCTAGTTCTGCTTGCAAAGCTTCTTGAATAGGTTCATCAGGGCCTTGTTCCTGAACTGTGAGAAAAAGTTAGCCCCTAGATGCCGCATGCACCAACGACTCTGCATGTCTAGCCATGGAGTTGGTTCATCTGGAGCAGGCTGAGTCAGCTTCCTTATCGCGCTGAGTATACCCGGATGCCTGTCATGTAGGACGCATACATTCGGTACATCCCTCACAACTGCTATCTTCAGCTGCCTGAAAAACCATACCCAACTCTCGGTGTTCTCGCTCTCCACGAAAGCAAATGCAAGTGGAACAACTTGATTGTTCCTGTCTTGACCTATGGCAGTCAAGATCTGGCCCCTGTACTTGCCAGTGAGAAATGTTCCATCTACACAAATGACTGATCGACAGTGAGTGAAAGCTTCTATGCATATAGCAAATGAGAAGAACAATCGATGCAACACCCTCAAATTGGGTTCTTGAGGCAATGTTAAGTGTTGGATGTCGAGGTATGTGCCTGGATTCCTAGCCTGCAGTGTCTGCAGCATCCGAACAACACAGTCATATCCATCTCGAAACGAAGCAAATCTTGTCTCTAGTGTCCTCTGCTTAGTCCTCCAAGCCTTTCCGTAAGATATATTGTAGCGAAATCTGACAACAACTTTGTTGATGATAGCTTTCACCACCATGGCTTTGGTCTCCACTATCTCAGTGTATAACAGTCTAGCTAGGAGGGTTGACGTGAGATTACGATGGTCTTGCAGGACATTGCCAAGTTGACATGTGTGCTGCACAACATCGCTAACCTTCCAGTTGGTGTCATATCGAGGAACATGGGCATGGACCCTGGCAGGACACCGCTTTACCTCGCAAACCAAAGTCAAATATTGTTGGGATGACACCTTTGTTTTGAAAACCCGTTGCGTGGACAATGCCCACTCGACGATTGCTTCCTATAGATGCCTCTTGCTAGGATATAATGCACCAATGGAGATGTTGTTGGCGTGATAGTGCCACGAGGAATCATGCCCATCGTTCACATTCATTGCTGCTGTGTGGTCTTGATTCCATGATGCCGGAATAGGTTGGTCCTCTTGATCAGACTCAGTGGAATCATAAGAGCTATCACTATACCCTTCTGAATCTTCGGCTTCCATCTGATCTTGCAACCAACCGTCGTGTATCTCGTCCTCATCGACCTCACCACTGAAAATATCTTCTCCTCTCCCTTGACTACCTTCAGCTGATTCATGTCCACCATCCTCGGTGTGTGCAAAACTACTCTGACCAGGTTCATAACTACCTCCATCGCTGTGTGCATAACTACTCTGACCAGGTTCATAACCACCACCGCCATCTTGGCCTTGACTGCTCTGCTCATCATAGTAACCACCACCACCTCCGTCTTCGGCTTGACTGCTCTGCTCAAGATCATAATCACCACCAGCATGGTGTGTCTGACTACTCTGGCCCTGATCATAACCGAGATCTTTCGCCACAGGAAGCACTAAGACACTGGGGTTAATTACCCTACGCAGACAAGCTTTCACCCATTTGACCCATTTAGCTTGCTCTTCTATCGGTCTCAAAAAAAACTGGTTTAATCCTTGACTTAGTCCATAATACATGCACACCGACAATATAGGTGGGAGGGAGCCCTAAACGAGCACATAACCAATCCTTCAACTCAATAATGGATATTGTTTCGGGATCCTGGAGCACTTCATCAATACAATAAAAATCGCTCAAATCAACTTCATTGTGGTTTGTTTTGACGACACCGTCACCATAGTAGAACCTAAACACTACATTATTGGACATAACTTCAGACCTAAAAAATACCACAATTTATCAAATGCCCGCACAATGGAAGCTTTTAGCCCGCATACTAATAATCCTATAGCCGAATAATCGTGCATAGCCCACAGATATAATTATAATCCTATAGCCGAATAATCTGGCATAGCCCACAAATATACTTATAATCTGGCAGTTCATCGCGGAGCGCTAACATACAACATCCAGAACTACCGAGAAGATAAACAAACACAAATGACTGTAGTTAGCAAGAAATTAGGGTTTACCCTTGAAGCGTGCGAAATCCTGCCGTGGAGCTGCCTCCACTCAACCGTGCAGCTGCCTCAAGCCCCAGCCTGAGACTCCACCGTGCAGCTGCCTCCACTCAACTGTGCAGCTGCCTCAAGCCCCAGCCCGAGACTCCACCGTGCAGCTGCCTCAAGCCCCCGCCCCAGACTCCACCATAGCCATTGCACCTCAAGAACTCCAAGAAAATCCTCCACGAAAACGCCTCAAATCGCTACACCATACTATCCCACAAGTGGATCGGGAATCTACTAGCTTCAGCAGCAAATTTAGTGGAAAACAGAGCAAAGTGTAGCAGCAAATGGGAGCAGCTCCATGGGAGAAGAAGCAGCAGAGGAGAAGAGCTAGCAGCAGGGCTGAGGGAGAGGAAGAAGGAGGCGTGGGGTGGTCTGGCGCGGGGCTAGGCGCGGCGCGCGTGCATATGGCTGCAGCTCGTCGTTCCACCGTAAAACGACGCGGAAGGTCGTCCTATCGAACAACGACGCGGGCTCGTCGTTCCACCCTAAAACTACGCGCGGCTCTGTCGTCTTTCCACGCAACGGCCGGAGCGTCTGTCGCGCTGCGGCCCGGCAGGGTGGGGCCCCGGCGCTGCTTTCGGTGCCTCAAAAGATGGCGCGGTCGGGTCGTGTCCTCAAAAAACGACGAGCCCGAGTCGTTTTTTGAAAAAACGACAGTGCACTACATCCGTAAATTCCTTAATTTGCGTAATATTCATGAAATTAATTAAAAAAACGTATTATTTAAAAAAAATTAGCCATCTTTTAGTGTAGAGGTTCGTAGTGAACCTATACATTAAAAGGTGTCTAGATACATTCGTTTCACAAAGCTATAATGTCTTATATTTCTGAATGGAGGGAGTAGTATTGAGGAAGTCTGTGTTTTTGTTGTCTTGCATGGTGCACACATCCTTAAATTCTTTACTCTAGGATTGTTTGCATAGTAGGCATTTACAATGACAGTCGCCTGTTACATTTCATGACGAGACAGTAGTCATGAAATACATTACAGTGGTCAGGCATGTCACCTCTTGCTTTTCTGTTGGTTGCTTTTCATGCTCCTAGACTAGGTGCTCGTCACCTGAACCCTGGCTTTGCAACTGAGTGGGCAACTACATTAAAGTGAGTTGACAATCACATAGCACCCAGAAACACAAAGCCAGCTGATGCTTGATTTCCCACATGGCCACTACAACTTCAGAGAATTGCAAACCGGTTTTGAAAGACAAGAAGATATGCTTGGCAACCAGTTAACAAGACCAGGGAGGAACCTTGCCCTTGTGGCTTCTACATGACTTGGCTACAACAACAGATATGCATAATACTACACACACATCTTTACGATGAGCGACTCACAAGGATGGCATCGCGCTTATGATCCGCATGATCATGTCAATGATCACCATCACTCCCATAGCAGTTTTAGGTGCAAAAATCCCATTGGCTTTACGTATTCAGCTAGGATCTTGCTTGACAACACCTAGGTGTGCGAGGGAACAAAAAAATGTTCAGATTTCTCACGCTGATTGGGCCGCAGATGAAAAAACCTCGACAGAGTCATCTATCACTACATACCTGCTTCTAGCCTTGCATACATAGTTTAAAAACTAGAAATGTTCGCTGGCGGCGAGGAGGTAGGAGGGGATGTGGAAGAGGGATGGGGGAGCTAGGGTACGCCCTGGTCGCCCTCAGGGAGTGATAATACATCTAAAATGTATCTACTTTTCTAAGTACTTTGCTCATGGATTTTGTCTAAAATCTCACTTAACTTGGAATAAAACTACAAGAATTGATGTTGTTTTCAACAAAGCCCTTTTGTCTTTTTCGTGCAGGAAGCGAAGGAAATAAATTTGAGCAAATTTATACACTAATTTTTTTATGGAAAATAAGTCCAACAGGCCAAAGTGGTCCAGGAGGCCGACGAGGTGCAAGGAGGGCCCATCGTACGACCACATCACCCCGCGACGGCCTCTCAGACCTCGTCTCACCTCCTCATTTGTGAGAGACCTTTTTTTGGAAGTGCTCATTTGTTAGAGACCTACATATATGAGAAAACATGAATATCCCAGGATTACGGAGTTTTTCGCAAACCAGAGCGTCGCCACCATCGTGATCTTCGTTTCAGGATTAGACCGATCTCTTTCCCCATGCCACAGAGGGGGATTTCGACGCCGTCTTCACTTCCATCATCACCAAGCCAATTTCCATCACCATGTACTCTTCCCGCATCAGAAAGTGTGAGTAGTTCTTTGTAGGCATATGGTGTGGATGATAATTTGATGAGATTGATCATGTAATAAGGCATAGCCACTAAATTTGAGGTGTTTGTCTTGAATATGTTCTAGTCTGAATGTTAATGCATTTTCGCTATGCGTAATGCTTTTTACAAGGGGACGAGTGATATAATTTCAGTTCTATATTTTGTTGTACCATCATATTTGCGAGTTTAGGATTTATCTGCATAGTGCATTACTTCTTATAGCATTGATCCTACGAACCCGACGTTGACAGGTAGGGTAAACAAAGGGGGGCTGTAATTCAAGGAGTATGTGCGTCTATGAAGTTTTAATACGTTGTTCTGAGTGAGTTGAAAATATCATTCTTAATTACCCTAAGTTTCTTAAGTGGTCTGGTGAAATGTGAAGGTAGGACAATAGATGTCGTGCAAATTCTCAAGTAAGCACACACGACTAAATTAGGGATACACACCTACATATCACGAAGCTAGAGCCAAGCACTGTTGCCTTAATTATTTTTTACACGATTGCTCTTATCTATGCAACATCCTGTTGATCACCCCATGCTTATGCTTTTGTCCACCGAAAGTTACAAATAAAAACTTTCTCGTAAAAACTGAAAATTTGCGGTTTTTATTGTTTTACTAATCTGTTTTAATTCAATTGCTGCATTCACCACTTGCTCTTGAAAATATTCATACACATGTGTGGTTGACAATGACAACGCAATTGCTAAAATTCAATTGGTATTCTTGTGCTCCCATCGAGTCAAACTATAAATTTAGATTATACTTCCCATACAAGTTTCGGTGATCCATACACTTGAGGGTATCAAGTGAAGCGGCGCGCTGTCTTGTTATGTATAGCCTTTTAACGCAGCAAAATCGTTTCACCAGAACTCAAGACGACCAATGCTCTCACAGGAATCTCATCCTACCATCTGAAATCTCTGTTGGCTTAATTACTACAACACTCAAAAGTGCACATATGGAGAATTTGATGGGCTCCGTTTCGAGGAATATGGTAGAGAGAGAGAGAGAGAGAGAGAGAGAGAGAGAGAGAGAGAGAGAATGTACGGGAGAACTAATAAGGATAAAACTAGCATGGTGTACATTTTATTTTGTCATTCAAGGCCGAGGCCGTCGCCATGCATACACGAGTAGACTTATTACATCGACACTGGATATGTAGCTGATTAGAAAAGTGTAGTACCACATCGTTTTGGTTGATTTTACAACATAAAGCTAAACGGGAACCAGTTTGAGGAAGAGATCGGTGACGAGCTCCTCGAGATCACCACCGAAGGTGTAGCCATCCCTGCCTTTGAGGTAAATGATCTCATTTGTCCTTGCCATGTTCACCACCACCTCCGCCGCTGGCAACAACGCACGATCTATCTCCATGTTCTCCCGGTTCAATACCCTCCACCTGTTCTCTAGGAGTTCGGCGACAGCAGCCATGGCCTCCTCACCTGTTGTGCCGTTCTCCACCATGTAGCATTCCACGGCGCTAGGCATATCCTTTTTGTGCTTCCCAAGCTGCATGTGTGCATGTTATGAGTATATGATATGATGCACAACCGCATAATTCGATTGTCACATATGTCCTTAATCGTAGGACATCATCTGTAAGTTCTTTATTATGTGCATATTACTTTGAGTTATTTTATTCCAGGACCTACTATATGCATGCATGAGTACCTTGTAAGAAGATATGTCGTTGAGGAAGCGCGTGACCTGTGAACCGGCACGGACCATTTCAGGAATGCCGCTTACCCACTCAAACACCTCTTTGGTTGCTATGTCGCCGTACCCTGTTAGGGTCAATAGGGTAAGCATCGGCAGACCAGACGTCATGATAGATATCTCCTCATGTTCCTTGAAGCTCGGCCGATAGTTCTCGCTAGACCATACTGCCTCGCGAAGGTAATATTCAGATGACTGCTTGTACTGCATGATAATTGAAGACACACAACGTATTTTTTATTACCTTTGGCAAAGCATATGGTGATAGAAAAACGTAGTAATACAATATACAAGAACACACAACGTTTAAATCTACATATCGATATAGTGCACCATACCGCCTTTTTGATGTAGTACATGCGATACTCCTGATTTGGTTTCAAGTTGTCCTCAAACTCTTTGAAATTGCTTAATGTTTTGATGTACAACATGCGGAGGTATTCTGGTAGGTTAGAAACCTCACTTTCATCCCATCTACATACATATATGGTTGGTGGAAGTTCAAGATGTCAAGAACGGCCTATAATATATATCTTGTAATAATCTTGTAAATAGAAACAATACTGGCACTCCTCTAAGGTGGCATGGACATCAAAAGTGTCATCCAGAAGAGACACCATTCCGAACGTCTTGGCAAATAGCATCCGTGCATCAGAATACTCTTCCTCATGAAGCATTCCACAGGTCCAAAAGTAGATCTCCACCATACGGTCCCGAGCATACGGTAGCTTCACGGTTTTGTAAAGGTCCCTCCACCATCTGCGTGTAAAAATTGCTTTTTACTCCAACAACCTTATATGATTCGTGGCATGAATTCTTTTGCTAACAATCTATCATATTAATTTCCCAACTATTTTGTGAAGAAACTGATTTGGTTAGTCTGATATATGATTTGCTGCAGTGGTTGAAATTGTGTTCGTGGAAAAAATAATTATTTCCAGTAAATGATGAGAGTTCACTAAACAAGGTTAAACTGTGTGACAACTGAATTAAAATACCCTCCTTGTGCCAGATAGATATAAACCATCTCGTCGGACTAAGCATTAATCAGTAACAGTTTGTAAAATCACTAAAGTCAATTTCTTCTTATAATAGACACCACGGCGGAAAAACGCTAACTGACAACACATGAGGGTAGGGGGCAATATGGATTGCATGCTGCAAATGTTTCGGCCCAAATACCGGCAACCCGATGTCTGCAAGATAAAAAGGTCATCCCCATGTCGATTTTTAACTATATAGTGAGATCTAGGATAAACATTGAATGCAAAATGATCTACCCAGGGTCTTTTCTTATGAGAATAAGATTGACTTACAATGAGAGTGCCTTGAGCTCCTTGAGGTGAAGGATCCTGACAAGGTTAAAGTTCAGCCTAGCAAGCTCTAGCAATATGTGGTCGTATATCTCCTCCTGGTCATACTCAGCAATGTAGTGCATGGTTTCAAGCCGTCTAGTGAACCGTGACAGGGGAATGTCGAGGGCGCGGGAAATCTGCTCCGTAAGTGGGGACCTAACCTTGCCTTTGCTGGCCTCGAGGTGGCCCCTTGCAAAGGTTATGGCATCATCAAGAACCACTTCACCCGGTATTGCCATGTGAGCTGCGTTGTACAAGCTCAACACGCCCTTCAGGTCATTACTAAGGCTCTCGTTGAAACAGCCTTTGTCATCTCTGAATTTTTCGAATACATCTGCATACATAGTGCACGATCATTGATCCAAACCCCATGTATATCAAATACATATCTAATCACAGATGCAGTCTAACATTGCATGTTGCTGGTAACAGCCTAAAGTGGTCAACTTTATGTGGCTTAACTATAAAAAACAATTGTACCGAATAAAAATGGGTATAAATCTTCTGCACCACTCTAACTGTGCAAATAAAATACTAACTCTGATCCATAATAATTATCATTGCTCAAAACTGCGACACTTATTATGGATAGGTGGTGGTACATAATTTCATTAAAGAGGGTGTTGACTAGATTACAATGTGCACTTAATTCATTACCTGTAGGCACCCAGATCCCATGCTGCCGAAGTAGGCGAAATCGAAGCGTGGCAACGTATAGGTCATTCAATCCCTCACACTCCATATGCTCCGACTGGACGCGGCTTAATACCGCTCCAATCTCTTCACGGAAGTGATTATCTAAGCCTAGATGTTCAAGAGTGTCCACAAATATTAGTGCGTTGGCCATGGTCATGGCATCCTTCCTCGCCTCGAACGCCTGGCGTACTTGCCCCTTGAGCTGCTCTGCCCGCTCTCTCATCCACTCCACTGATCTCTGCACCAAGACACCAATCTTATCTTTAAATGTGAGTTATTTGAGCAACAGAATAGTTCCCCTTGGCAAATGGATGACTGAGGGAATTTTTTCACAGGTTTTTGAGATTAATTATTGAATAGTAGTTGATTTGTGATATTTTCCATATTTGAATTCATTTCTCTAAACTTCCACATAAAAAGGAATTTTATACTACTGATTAAGTAGAACTTTGTAGTATTGTAATTTCGAGCCTATGCAAATACAGAGGTTGACGACTAGTCACAGTATTGAAGAGACAGCCACTGGCAAATCAAATATCACCAAACTGAATGCTAGCGTAAGCATGCAGATATATACCTGCGAGACAGGAGGGACGTAGGTAACAAAGAAGTCACCCCAGACGGAGGGGGCAAACTTCTCGCTACCAGTGTTGATCGTGCGATCCTGGCCGTTAACAACAGCAGCAGCGTGGCTCGGTGCCATGTCGGTTGCTAGCTGCAGTTGCAAGTATGCAGAGCTGGTTGCGATACTTGTATCAAAGTAACTAGTGCTGGAGCAGTGATGTATCTTAGGGCAGTTACACTCTAGGTGCTGCTTCGGTGGTGTATTTCTAAGACTTCATGGATCTGTATTTATAGATCGCCTGGCAACCAAGTAGTTGTTGCAAGAACTTTTTGTTTTGGCAGACTGGGTAGAGATTACATATAAAATAATTGAATTAGGACGCGTGGAGATAACCTTTTAGCACTTTGGCGTTAGGTACGGCTCGTGTAAAACGTGGAAATTGGAGGACTCGTTTGCTTTTTCTGGATAATACCAGTGATCTATTTTTTTTTCTGAAAAATGATTTTTATATTATATCCTCCTACACGTGCAAGACATGTTGTCTCAAATCTCAACACGTAGGATACCCTATGCGACTGGTGCAAGGAGCTACAGTTGCGCTGTCATGGTTTGGCCAATGGCCATTGAGCACCTTGCTTGGGAAATAAATCCTACGAGACCTTGTATTTCTGTTTCTAGTATTTTTTTCGTTTATTAATTAGCCTTTTTTTAGTCATTGTGACATGGAGGTGGGTCTATTCTTCAGAAATATAGATCAGGTCTCATAGAATTTTCCCCCCTTGCTTAGGTCCTTGTCTGTTTTGGCTGGCTGTGCTATATTATCTGCAGTATGGGTTGGCTGTGGTGTAATAAACATTGGGTGACAAACGTTACACTACTTTTGTACTCCGGAAATAAGTCACTCGGATTTGTCTAGATTTCACATGTTTTTAAACACTAAAATGTGATCTGGATAAATTCGAGTAATTTATTTCTATACCGAGAGTGCAGACGCTATGGTTTGTCTATTCCTGCTAACCGAGAGGGCCAATATTAATTCTGTGCATATCTTTCCTTGCATAGATGTCAACATGGTCGAGATTGTGTATCAAGAGTGGGGTACATGCTGAATAAGATGCAATAACTGGAGCATATTTAGGTAGAGAAACCAACATCAACAATTTTATGGTTCGGTGGGGACAAATTTTCTGATTGCACTATTTACAAAGGACAATGTGTTGGAGAGCATAGCGACACGAGAATTGAGATTTTAACATGCACGTTATTTATGGTGCAATGTTTTAGTCTGTTTCACTGGGTATAAATTGGACATATACATATATATATATATATATATATATATATATATATATATATAGGCACACACATATATATATAGGAAAAATACTTCTTACTCCCGGGTGTAACTACACCCACGTCTCAAATACTGTCTTGCGGAAGTATTTGTAATACTTTATCTGTTTGAGTATGTTCATATGCTATATCTAAGATACTTCCAAGCAAAAATCTTATATATATATATATATATATATATATATATACATACATACATACGTGTGTGTGTGTGTGAGAAACATGATGACATTTCGATAAAAATTGGCAGCAAAAATCTTAAGGCATCAACGACACATGCACGTGATCTAGTGCACACCGAGTCAGATTCGCTTCGTTCTTAGCGAGACTCAGGGACGTACCACATAGTCCAATTCGACTGACTTAGCCATCTCCAACGGGCCCTCGCAAACGGAAGCTGCGAGTCCAAACCTATCCTCTCGGACCGAGGTCACGATCCAACGCGCACCCGCAAACGAGGAGGCCCTGGACCTGTCCGTTTCGGCGCAAACCGCGCACCCGCAAACGAGGAAAGGCTAGGACCAGCGGACGGGAAGTGGAGTTCTAGCGAGACAATCGCCGGCCGCCATTAAGCGTTGATACTCTATCGTCAAGCTTGAGCTTGATGTTCCCGCGGACTTGGGGCCCGCATATGGGGTAGCCCGTCGGGGGCACAGGCCACCGCAAACGGGATGAGCCCGGACGGCCTGTCCTCCACCTCCACAAACGGACCGAATTAGACGAAATCGATGTCTGAAATGCAGGGGCCCGTTGGAGATGGCCTTATGGTGGGTTTGTGTCAACTGGCGTGGATGTCCTCTTGTCCAACGCGTGTCAGCAAGTGGATCACTCACTAGTTCGAAGTCAGGTTACCGAAACTTTATATTCATGCTTCTTGAATCTCGTCGGTATCATGCCATGGTTATCCTTTGTCGATGAGTACTCTTTGTCGGTATTATGCCCTGGTTACCAGAGACGATGCGCAGGAAAACTTGTGGTTGGATGCATGGCTAGGAGGGTGGTTGTACCACCGGCCCACCAGAGTTCAAACCTCAGTTCTGATACTGTGTTTTGAAATAGTGGCGGAATAATCTTTCAGTGGGACACGACGTTCCCGTTGACAACGAGGTGGTCACTCCGTCAATCTCAAAACCCAATCCACCGGCTCAGTCTTCCGGAGGTTCTCGTAGGGGTCAATTGTGCGTGTGTGTGCGTTCGTAGGGATGAGTGCATGTACGTGCTGTGAGCGTCTACGATGTACTGTGTTTGTAAAAAGAAAAAAATGTGGCCAAGGACCTTTGTCACCTTGGATTTATTTCTTTTTTTCTCTATTTATTTCTTTTTTACTGAAAAGGGATTACATGCAAGCACCGCATGTACTTACGTTTCTCTATTTATTTCTTTTTTTCTTTGGATTACATGCAAGCACCGCATGTACCTTTTAGCACTTTGGCGTTAGGTACAGCTCGTATAAAACGTGGGATTAATTGCAGGACTCGTTTGCTTTTTCGTAATAGTACCAATGATCTAATTTTTACTGAAAAGGGATTTTATACTATATCCTCCAACACGTGCAGGATATGTTATCTCAAGTCTCAACACGTACATACCCTATGCGACTGGTGGAAGCAGCTACAATTGCGCTGTCATGGTTTGGCCAATGGCCATTGAGCACCTTGCTCAGGTCCTTGTTTATTTTAGGCCAATGCCATAACGTCGGCAGTATGGGTTTGGTGTGGTATAAATAAATTTTGGGTGAGAAATGTTGTAATTTCTCCCTCCGAAAATAAGTGACTCAGATTTATCTAAATCCACATGTTTCTACGCACTAAAACACGTCTAGATGCATGCGAGGAATCCTTCCATGTTGTTTCACTTCCCCCAATACAATATCCCATGCCTCACACATGTGTCAACTTGATCTGCTACTAGACGCAGGATCATAGGGCCTCGGCCTCTGCCTTAGCGCAGTGGTCTGCTGTTGCCCGCGTCGTCCAAGATCAGCCGGGCACGGGCTCGGCTTCCTGCCTCGGCATTGATGCTGAACAGGGGCAGTCGTCAAGGTGTATGGCCGGTTACCCTTGATCTGGAAGCTTTCGATCCGGCGATTGTTGTACCCTATACCGACATGAATGGAATCAAATAAGGAGGTTATAGCGACCTTCTCATGTAAGGCGTTGTTTTGCTGATCTTGACCACCGATCTAGCCACCGACGAGTTCGGTAATTCTCCGCCGGAGATCAACACGGATTGGCGCATGAAACCCATGTATATATAGACCCAATGAGATTCGGTCGTGTGTGCCCATATGATCGGCCTGCCGACTTCAAGAGGGCGTGGCGCAAAGCTCCGCTGCATGTTGACACTGTGGGACATGTCGATGTCTCAATTTCTGTGGTATAGATAGAGGCAGTGAATGTCATAGTGGATGCTATCTAAAGACCAGAGGGTTGCCTGATGATTTTTCTTTACATGCCGCTCTCCAGACATGGCTGCCAGACGTTGTTCTTGGTGATTCCGGACATGTGGTAATTGTGGGCCTGTTGTTTTTTGACTTACAGAAGCGGCCTTGGCAAGTGGGGGCAGCACCACCGGAGGGGTTAATTTTTGGTGGTGCTCCTCGAGTACCGAATCTTGACTTTCAGGGTGAAAATCTAAGACCTGGCCTTCATTGGTTGTACCTAGCAATGTCCTTGTTGAAGTCATTGTTTTGAAAGCTCAGACATTCTCCAGGGTGAAAACCTAAGAATTTTGATCAGGCAACAATGGTGTTTGTACACGGTTTCCTTCTTCGAGGCGTTGCTTTTGCAGAATTTATGTATTCTAGGTGTTGTATTTAGCGGTGTTTGCAGTGCTGCTACGAGTGATTGATCACCATGGTTGAGCCTTTTTTACTCGTTTTTCTTGTTTTTGGTTGGCTGTGTGCATTCTTGATCGCTTTTAAGGCATTTTGTTGGTGCATAGACCGGGTGTAGTTAGTATCTCTGTGATATTAATATATTCCTTTTGTCAAAAGAGATACCAAGAATCTAGACAAATCCAAGTAATTAATTTTTTAACCGACAAAGCAAATACTATAGTTTGTTCATTGCTACTAACTGAGAGGGCCAATATTATTATGTGCATATTCTTACTTGTATAGATATCAACTTGGTCGAGTTTGCATATCAAGAGTGGGCACATGCTAAGTAAGATGCAATAATTGAAACATATTTAGGTAGAGAGGAGCCAACGATAGCAATTTTAAGGTTGCGTGGGACTGAGTTTTTTTATTGCACTATTTACAAAGGACTATGTTGCAGAGATCACAAAAGATAACAGGGGATACGCCCAATGGACAAGCGGTATGCCGCCATTTATTTATCAGGACAACCGACATAATCTCTAGATGTCTATGGCTGGGGAAATGGCGTCGGCATAACAAAGACATCGACATATCAACATCTAAGACGATGACCACTGCCGACATATCCGGGGTGTCGGTAGATTAGGAGCTTCACAAACAACCACCATCCCGTCGGCTTAAAGCTGATGTCGGAAAATGCCAATGCCATATGGCGCTGGCATCCTACCTAGAAATTTCCTCAAACAACAAAATACAAAAAAGAGGTTTGCTGTCTTTCAAAAATTAAATACCGATGATGAGAACTTTGTAGGAAAGTTCCGTAAATCATCTAAAAATGCATAACTAATGATAGAATAATGTAAATAACATTCTAAAATGATCATATATGTTCTATTATGATGATGCAAAATGCACGTATCAACCTCCCAAACTTAAACCTTTGCTAGTCCTCGAGCAAATAAGCGAATAGATCATATCATGCATCAATGAACTTATGGTTGATAAAATTAAATACGAGCATGGTATCATAAACTTATGCATATTCACTTGTCTTAAAAAATTTATAGACTAACAACCATACAAATGAGGGCAACATAGATAGGAGTTCTAGCAACTACTCCTTACTTTTGAACAAGACTAATCATTGTATGTTGGACAATTGAAAACGCCTCATTTTATTTTATTTTTGATTGCATGGTATTTATCGTGCTATTTTAGATATCACTTTTTGGGGCTTGTTAATCCGCAGTCTCGAAGTTAGTGTGCGAGTGCATCGCGGGATCCAAATTGCTTATAATTGCCGGGTTTTGCAAAGTTGAGCTATCAACTACCGAGAGGGCCCAATTCGAGGCAAACTCATCCCACCTCTACAAAATTCAAACATTTCGTCAGCTGTCCCGTGAAATAGACGGCCGGGACCCCATGTCAGTACTCTGTCCGTGACGCGAGCGCCAACGCGGCAACCACATAGGCAAAACGAGGAATTAAACACCTTAGTGCATTGACCAAATTCACAAATTCACTCCCTCCTTCGCATGAACCCTGGCACTAGCGGCAGCAAAATCCACCCTCCAACCAGAACGATCCCTTGAGATATTTGTCTTCCGACGCCAAGTTGCTGCGCCAACTCGCTAATCCCGTGCTCCAATGCCGCATGTCGTGCCCGCCGTTGCGAGGCTCTAGCCTACCTCCACCGCCAGACGAGTTGAGTAGCATGGAGGATGACATATCCTATTACCAAGGAAGAAGAAGCTCATGCTACATGTGGGTGAGCTACTCTTCTCTTTGCTATTCGCACTAACTATAACTGCTAACTACTAGCTGGCTATTGACATTGTAGAGATAGATCGAACCTAGAATTATTTTCTAGCCCAACGCTGAAAAACAATTCTTATCTTTTATCCCCAAATTTCTGTCAAGTAGGATCTCCGCGAAAACCACTTACCTCTTTTCGGTAATGCTCGGCAGCTACCAATCTAAATTAGCAAATGGGAGGGGCAAGTGGAATCCACTTCATTGTTTCACGATGGAAGAAGCAACAACACAGATCTGCACTATCCCTGGTATGGTTGCTGCTCTGCGTAAACATGCTGAAATAGGGTCGAAGCAGACTGCACAGTTCAGCTTCAAGGATGAACAAGGCATCATGGTTCCTGTGACGTGTGACAAAAGCTAAGCGGGTTGATGAAAAAATCTCTTGGGGCTCGCATGTTTTTCCTGCATTGTAAAATACTGGATGTGGAAGCTACTACTACTGGGAGTCATCCTGTATTCTTGGACAGGGTGGTCTAACTCAAACCCCTACTACTAGTAAGAAAACTGTGGTTTGTCGTTTGTGCCATGCTTCTATCGGGCAACCTCCTCGTAGGAGTCCTCGTGTTACCATTGTGCAAATCCCTGCTGTGGAATCTGCTGGTAATGGTCATCCCCGTGGTGTTGTTGCTCCGGGTGATGCTAACCCAATCCCTGCCGCTGTTGAGCAAACTAAGGCTTTCAGAGGCTGCCCCGTTATTGTTGCCAAAACTGTTGTACTTGGTGCTACTCCTTCTCGAACCCGTGGTCAAGTTCAGCGGGCTGCTGTTGCGGCTACTCGAAGCCCTGTTATTATGGAGCAAGCTCATGGTCTGGACTCTGCTAGGACTCGAAGCACCGCTATGTGGAAACTGTTCATGGTCATCGATGTGGCATGACATCAGCTGCTTCTATTGTAGCTACCGTTAGCTGTGGTCCTGCCTGTCATTTTCATACTTGATGCTGGTTCTTCGACGAAGGTGTTAGAGTATTAGGTATATACGGTTGTTATGATAGTTTAGATAGAGTTAGGATCTGTTTATGTACAGTCCTAACTTGACTCGTACTCCAAGATAATCCTCTGTACGCCTATATATACTCGTCCATAAGGCTCAATAATATATCCAACATATTTCGCCAATATCTCTCTCTATCCTTCCACATGGTACCAGCCTAACCACGATTCAACTACCCTAGCCGCCGCCCCCTCCCCCAGGCGCCACCGGCTCCCCCGCCACCAAACCCTAGTGTCGTCGCCCGCCTTGGCGTCGCGCTAGCCGCCGCACACGCTTCCGCGTAGCGCCGCCCCCGGGGAGGTCGATCTCCATGATCTCCGCCGGGGGCTGCGCAACCCGTACGCAGGGTTCGTCCGCCGATCTGTGATCGGCTGTCCTGTAAGTCTATTTTTTCGATCTCTTGATCGATTTTTTTGGTTTATCGATCTTAGATCGGATTGAGTCGTCCACCGCCATCGTCATCGCCACGCCTCTACTCCAACCATCGACATCGAGAATCTACATCACGTCCGTGCGCCTACCCCCTCCGCTGCTGCGCCTGCCCCGGCATGCTGTCGCGGCCTCACGGCAGGCTGCCGCGCACCACAGACGGCTGCTATGCCTTCCTCGGAAGGCTACCGCGACCGCCCCCGGATCCTCTTCATCGTCATCGTCCGAGACTTCACCGACAACGCCGCCATCGAATCCGATCTACGCGTCGTCCATGCCATGGCGCATACGGTGCACCGTCGGTCTGATCAACCGATCCCACGCCTGTCTATCGCCAAGCACATCCCCGAGCACGCGCCTACCGTCGATCGAGCTACGGGCTGTCGCTGTGTTGCCCCGTCGGGCCGCAGCGCCGCCGCCTTTGGGTCCACACTACCAGCTTCCAACGCACCTTCCTTGACGTGTACGTCGCTGGTGGTCTCCCAGCCGCTGCACCGACTTGCGCCCTGCAGCTATGTCGCCCCCTCGGGTCGTAGCGTGGCTGCATGCAGTCTACTTCGTCGTCCTCATGCATCGACGGCCTCGGCTTTCACCGCGCCATCTCCTACGGCGCGGATTGTCGTCGTCTGCACATGGCCTTCGTCACATCGCCGGGTCTTCCTCGCCTATGTCGAGCACCGCCGCCACGCTTCACAAGGTAACCTGCAGGGCGCCCTCTCGCCATCGCAGGTCCCGCCAACTACCCTATCGCCACTCCAGGCATCTAGCATGACTACCCTAGGTCACCGCTGTTTTCGCCGCCTTCTACGTCTTCGTCCACTACAA
The DNA here is from genome assembly GCA_910589775.1 of Avena eriantha. Lineage (NCBI taxonomy): Eukaryota > Viridiplantae > Streptophyta > Magnoliopsida > Poales > Poaceae > Avena > Avena eriantha. The sequence goes on along the minus strand of OU342744.1, from coordinate 73,072,429 downwards.
CTTTGCCGCCAGTGTCATCGCCTCATCCCCGACTACACCACCTGCTACTCTACTCCGACAACCGCGGACAGCGCTGACATCTCTCCCTTCGCCGCTCTGCGCATCGCAACCGCTCTGGAGGCTTCCTCTGCTAGTATTTCTGACATGGCGGCAAGTTCATGATGGTCCCTGCCCCCGCACGCCTGGTACTGGCAACACTGGGAGTGCCTTTGTCCCCGACGCGTTCCCGAGTCTGGAAGCTCGGATCGGTGCCTCGTCTTCATCGGCTTCGACAACGTCTTCTTCGGCATCGACCCCTCTACGACTGCCTCGACCGCGTTACCGACGAGTTCTTCTTTGCATACTCGGTTCTGGCAAAAACAGAGTGTGCGTTCGTCCCCGACGTGCGCCTAGTTCTGGCAAAACTATGGCCGCACCTCGTCCTCGACAGCTCGGACTGCATCAGCTTCGGCATCGATACCCTCGACGACTGCCTCGACGCGTCTCCGTCATCCTTCTCGCGCACTATGCGCATACGGCTTCATGCGCGGCTACCTCGACACCGGCATCCCCGACCACGACATCGATCACGGCGACCCCTCGCACGGCTACTTCGACCACGGCACCGTCCAACGCTCTCGGCTCCCTCGGCATCGGCACAAGGGCTACCACCTCACTTGAGCATCACCAGCTTCCTCTACAGTCCAAGCAACCGCGACGCGACACCGTCTACGATGTTCCCGCTACGACTGCGGGGGGATGTCAACCTACTAGATGCTACTTCGGTTTATCTCCAGTCTGACCGTCCGCGATGTTCCAGTTGTTCACGACGCTACCACTACGACTGCGGGGGATGCTAGAGTATTAGGTATATACGGTTATTATGGTAGTTTAGATAAAGTTAGGATCTGTTTACGTACAGTCCTAACTTGATTCGTACTCCAAGATAATCCTCTGTACGTCTATATATATACTCGCCCATGAGGCTCAATAATATATTCAACATATTTCGCCAATATCTCTCTCTATCCTTCTATAGCAGGTTCTCGGCTATCATTTTCCGACGGTAGTTCGCATGCATGCACAACAATATCTTTTTATCTCTTTTTTTGCCAACTCGACAAAAATTTCCAGACACAACTTTCTGGACATAATTTTTCACCGTAACTCATTGAAAATGAATAATTTTCTAACCGATTTTCATCAGCGGTATTTTTTAGGATCCTTCCATATTCTTGGGAAATAACTTTTGGTCACACTTATCTGGCCATGATTTTGACGAACTACCTTCTATTTATTTATCGAGGGTAAGGAATTTGCAGGCATTAATTTGCCAGAAGTTATTCAATTTGTTGAATCTTTTTATTCGTTGACACAAATTTTCCACTATCCGCCGCCTCTTTTGTCCCCAAAAAATACCACTACTGTGTTTTGTAGAAACTTCAGATAATAATGTTACACCTACACTGTATATAGCATAATCTCAAGTGGCAATTTTGGCCAATTATCTGGCGACATCGTCCCATCGTGACCACCCACGGCGTGACGCCCCGCCATGCTGCGTACCGTAAGTGAGGACGCGTACTATAGCAAGCAGCGGAGATATGTACCGTAGAAAATAGTCTATATGGGCGCGTTTGGTAGCCTGCATTTTCTCCAAATAGGCTAGGGCGCGGCAAAATTGGCCCGTTTGGTTTTCCGCACGACCGCTGCGTTTGGCCAGCGCGCTCTGTAAAGCACTCCAGGGCCAAGCTCAACTAGAACGCTCGAATCGAGCGTTTCCGTGGAGCCATGCCCTGGAGCTGCAAAAAAGAGGAGACGGCGTGCGCGCGCCATCCGCAGGGGCGCATACGAGAAACGGAATTTTTCTGGCTCTGCTTCGCGCCAAGAATACCCTCACCTGCTGGGATGGCTCAACTTATGCGTTGTCCCTCCCCAAAATCCCCCCTCCTCTTGATTCCACAGAACGAGCGGTAGAGGCGGCATCACAGATCTATCGTAACCGATGGTTCCTCCAACTCTAAGTGGTGAGCGATTGTCAGCGGTATCGAGGCGCATCTCCCACCTTCTCCTCGGCCGCGCATCGCCATGGGTGAGGTAAGCACCGTGAATCTCTCTCCACTACTGTTTCTACTAGGGCGGAAGCACCGATTTAGGAAGAACTCACCGTAGCTCCGAATTGTTAGGACGACAGGATGGCGTTTATCCATTAGGCAGCTACGCTTATAGCAGTGATTGAAGCCTAGATCCTGTTGTTGCATAAGAGAACTGTTAGGCGGGCTGCATTTCCTAGACTGATGTACAATCCTATGTGTGCCTGAGATGAAGAAAGTATGGCCAATCTGAACTGCATTTACAACTACAACGATGTAGAGTCTCTGAATATGCTCAGGATGAGAATATCCCCCTTCTTTGCACTTGTTGCAAGGTTAAGGACGGGTGGACTTTTGGTATATAGCATCCACACCCCAGCAGAAGAACAAGTCGCAATGTTCCTCCATGTGGTTGGCCATAACCAAAGATTTAGGGTCATTGATACGTTGCTAACGTATCTATAATTTTTGATGTTCCATGCTTGTTTTATATCTACTTTCTTATATTTTGTCCACACTTTGGAGTATTTTTATACACTTTCTGGGACTAACCTATTAACAAGATGCCACAGTGTCAGTTGCCTGTTTTCTGCTGTTTTTGGTTCCAGAAAGTCAGAAAATGAATAATCTCGGAATTGGACGGGACAAAAGCCAAAGTTAATATTTCACCGAGGGGGACACGGAGCCAGAAGACGAGGCGGAGAGGGGCCAGGGGTGGGCCACACCACATGGCTGCGCGACCAGGCCTGGCCCGCGCCAGGGGGTGGTGCGGCCGCCTCGGGCACCCCCTCGGCCTCCCCTTTCGCCTATAAGAAGCCTCCGATACAGAAACCCTAAGTACCCGATCAAAATTCCACGAAAGAGTCTGTAGCCGCCGTCATCTTCATCCCTAGATTGAGAGGGATCTAAAGCTCTTCCCGGCACCCTGCCGGAGGGGAGAATTCACCCTGGAGGCCTTCTTCATCACCATGATTGCCTCCGGTGTGATGCGTGAGTAGTTCATCCCTGGACTACGGGTCCATGTAGTAGCTAGATGGTTGGTTCTTCTCCTTTATGCTACCATGTTTAGATCTTGTGAGCTCCGTTCATGATCAAGATCATCTATTTGTAATCTTACATATTGTGTTTGCGGGGATCCGATGGATATTGAGATGCTATTTCAGATTGATTATTGATTGTATCATGTCTTTGTTATTTGTGATCTTGCATGCTTTCCGTTGTTAGTAGCTATCTTGGCCGAGTAGATGCTAGCAACTCTAAGAGGGAGTATTTATGCTCGATAGTGGGTTCATGCCTCTAGTAATCTGAGGAAGTGACAGAAATCTCTAAGGTACTAGATGTGCTGTTGCTACTAGGGAGAAAACAACAATCATTTGTTCATAGAACAATCATATTATTTCACACTTTGCTTAATGCAATTATATGTTGCTTGCAACTTAATACTGGAGGGGGTTCGGATGATAACCTGAAGGTGGATTATTAGTCATAGATGCAGTTGGATTACGGTCTATGTATAATGTTGTAATGCCCAATAAAATTTCACAGGAGTCAAGATGATTAGTATATGCATGTATGCTTTCTTGATGTTTGTCAATTGCCCCGCTGTAGTTTGTTCACCCAACATATCATCTATCTTAAGGAGAATCATCACTAGTGAACTATGGACCCGGTCCATTCTTTTACCATCAATCTACAATCTCCTATTTACTGTTTTCTGTTTACTTTCTGCAAGCAATTACTATCTTCCACACAATACGTTTAATCCTTTGTTTCCAGCAAAACCGGTGAGATTGACAACCTCACTGTAAGTTGGGGGCAAAGTTCTGTGGTTGTGTTGTGTAGGATTCCAAGTTGGAAACAACACCTTGGAGGTGTTTCCTTGCTCCTACTGGTTCGATAACCTTGGTTTCATAACTGAGGGAAAACTTGTTGATGTACTCATCATACCTTCCTCTTGGGGTTCCCCAACGAGCTCAACATATTGAGTAAGCAGTCATCCACAGCACTTTCAGAAGAAGCATGGGGACAATATCGCGCTATTTCAACCGAGTGTTCTATGCAATCGGTGAGCTGAGAGACGAGATGATCAAGTCTCCAATGTGTCAAACACTTGAAAAGATACGCGATATCATGAGGTGGATGCCATATTTCAAGGTGAGCATGTGTTCCCTTGTTTTATCATTGCATCCTTCGATTCAGTCCCATGTGTTTCCATTTTCTCATTTCATCCTTGTGTACCTGTAATAGGATTGTATCGGTGCAATCGGTGGTACTCATGTTACTACTAGAGTTGCAAGATCAGAATCTGCAACTTACAGGGGAAGGAAGCACTACACCAGCCAAAATGTACTAGCTGCTATTGATTTTGATATGATGTTCACATATGTGCTAGCTAGTTGAGAAGGACCAGCCCATGATGCAACCATCCTTGCTGACAGCATGTCCATACCAGATAGGATCAATATCCCTGATGGCAAGTTCTATCTAGGAGATGCAGGATATGGCTGTTGCCTTGGGATTCTTCCATCCTTCAGGTCTACCAGGTACCATCTCAATGAGTTCACTTGAAGGAACAAGCCACAGAATGCCAAAGAACTCTTCAATCTCAGGCACTCTAGCCTAAGGGTTACCATTGAGAAGGCATTCGCTCCTTTGAAGAACAGGTTCAAGATCCTTGATCAGAAGCAATTCCACACTTCCCACCCAGGTAAGGCTAGTGTTTGCATATTGCATACTCCACAACTGGATCTTGGGGTATGGCATTGATTCGTATGTGCCGGATAAGGAGAGTGTGATTCCTGACGATAATGACAATGTTCATGGTGTGGAAGCATCTGGCAATGAAGCTTGGAAGGAGAAAGGAGCAGGCAGCGTCATGTGGAATAATAGAGGCCCCACCACCATCTAACAACAACAAAAGGAGGTGAATGAGAAGAAGAAGGAGAAGACGAAGATGATGATGATGAAGAGAAGAAGGTTGCAGTACCCTCTCCCCCTCCCCTGGTTCTTGAATAATAATCATGATCGACTGTGCTTGTGAACTTCCATTCGTATTAGCTAGGGTTGTGTGATGATAAACTGCATATTCATAGTAGCTCGGTTTGTCTGTCGATGTACTTTCTACTCAGATTATGATTTCTACCTTCAGTTGTGTGATAGAATGGTAAGATCACCCATTGGAGAGAAGTGGTGACTATATTTCAGGCATGGGGACAACCAAACACTCACATTTGCTTCACGTTTGGGCTCTAGGCTTGCAAACATGGTACCAAACGGGCTGCACAAAATACCCAACAGATGAATTAATTAAAGACTTTCAATCGGTGTGCAATTCATAACTCAAGATCAGTAGAAGGGTGGCAGTGCCCGCTTGGGCCAAAAAGTGGATGCAGGCTATGCTAGTAGAATATGTGCACTGCACATCCGTTCTCTCGATGCCTACTCCCCCGTATCGTATAATTATTATTTCCATGCCGGGTAGAACACATGCGTGCAACACGTATAGGGTCAGTGTCACTCTGGTCTCTAGGGCGTCGGCGGGCGCACAGAGCAAGACGCGTGCGACGCCTGTAGGTTAGCTTTTCACCTTTTTGTTTTGGCAAACTACTTTTTATTACTATAAACTAGTGCTAACTAGGTGTTGCATTTTATATTACATGTGGCTAATTAAGCAGGCCCCAGGTAGAGATTCTCTACATTATACAAAAATATATGACGGCCCGCGTGGAGCTAACCCTTCGATCACTTTGGCGTTAGGTACCACTCACACGCCCAAAAAAAAAAAAAGGTACGACTCACACAAAATGTGTGATAGCAGCACTCGATCGTTTTATTTTTTTCCTGAACACTAGCTAGTTTCCACATGGAATCCATTCATGCTTTTCGTTGAGAGGGTAGCGACTTCTAGATAGCCGGATACTGACACTGGAGGGTGTTATTATATCCATGCGCATACCAATGGAGAAGACGCCGACAGGACAATGGGCATAATGTGCTAATTTTTTTAAATAATACTAGTAGATTTTTATATTCATGCCTATACCACATGGACGATGGACATAATGTGCTATTTTTTTTATATTCATGCGCATACCAGATCCGGCCGCCCCTGATCCAACCAACACAACATCAAGGTCGGTGCTCCGACATCCTCCACACCCGCACTAGACGCGTCGTCGGTGAGGAGCCTCGTGCCACTACCAATAATCTGATTTCTTTTATTTTGGAAAATAGATTATCCTCGTCCATCAACACGTGCCTAGTACAATTGGGTTTGCGTGGCTAGCTTGGCCATCGAGCACTTCCATTTTTTTTAAAGTAGAGATGTTACCCTCGGCCTCCGCATAAAAAACAAGCAGGTAACCCTTTTTTTATTAATTAACAACCTTAATAAGAGAATACATAGATCAATCCGAAGTCAACCCCACGGTCGACACTCGACAACCTAGATGACAGGGATAGCTATGTCGGAGTTATCACTCTAACCGCACACCTACACATATCATCACCAATAAGGAGGCCCCCTCCAACAACATAACGGCTAGCCGGGGGCACAAACGGGTCCAGCAGAACCTCAACATGCACCAGTGTGGCAATGCATGCGCTCTAGAAGTCACCTCCACCTTCTTCCACAAACCATCTTCGAGACAGGGATCTAAGCATTGACCTCACCGGACCTGCCGTTGACGCCACCATGAAGCCAGAAAGCGCCTCCGCCTGGTGCAAGTCTATCAAATCACGTCTGCCACCGAGTCCCTGCTGCACCATGCCGTCGAGACTCGCCGTCATCAATGTGGTTGAAGCACACCACTCCACCAGTTGCTACCACCATCAAACCTTGCTCTGAAAATGATGCCCCAAGAGGTAAAACGACGTCGGAAGCAACGTCATCATCTGTTCCGGGATAACCATATCTGGGGTTTGCCCCGGAGCAGCACGAGTAAGAAATCATGGGCTATAATGGAGGTGCCTTCAACAAAGTAAGGACACGTGAATGCCGCCATTGCCCGCCATGAACAAACTCGAGGCTCGGTTTTCACTGCCAAAACTCGTCGCCGAGACCAGACCAACTGGCCGATTCCTCCGGAGGAAGAGGCCACCACCATCATGCTCAAACTGTGTAGTGAAGCCTAGAAGCGCCATCGACGTCGAAGAAGGGAGAAAGTAGCGTTCAGAGCCGTGTCAAGCAAGTATTTGTTGCAATAACTTTTTGTTTCGGCAAACTAGGTAGAGATTATATAAAGATTTGAATGAGGACGCGTGGAGCTAACCTTTTAGCACTTTGGCGTTAGGTACAGCTCGTATAAAACGTGTGATTGCATGACTCGTTTGCCCTTTTTTAATAGTACGAGGTTTCTTTAACGGTAGTTTAGATTACATCCTCCTATATATAGGTCTAGGATATCCTTTTAGCACTTGGGCGTTGGGTACGGCTCGTATAAAACGTGGGATTGCAAGACTCGTTTGCTTTTTCTGAATAGTACCAATGATCTTTTCTTTTCATTTCTGAAAAGCTAGTTTATATTATATCCTCCTATACATGTTGGATATGTAGTCTCAACTATCAACACACACTTTTTTTTTTGGAAAAGAGCATATATTAATATCGCGGAGATACCAATTATATCCAGCATCTGCAACAACGCATGCCCTAGCGGGCTTACGGATGCACACAACTCAAAAAAAAAGAATTAAAAAAAATAAAAAGTTTCGCTACAGTGAAACTATTCCTTTCAGCAACGACACTAACACCACCAAAATAACACCAGAAGTCCAACTACTCCAATAGTGACACCTTCAAGAAGGAAACAATGCACCTGCGTTCGCGCTAGTTAGTGACCCCAACTTTCAGCACCTCCAGGTCCTTTGGACCTAAGTCATATGCAGATAGTCAGCATACGCGACCCGCTCAGAGACTCGACCCTCCCAGAAAGGAAAAAACCCCAAGACAAGTCACTCACCAAGTATCTGCCAACAGTTGTCGATGACGTGCTTCTCTAGCGAGAAGAACTTCTACTGTAGCTCCGTGATCACGGATTCGGAGGCCTTGCGGTCTGTATCTGCATCCGCCACCGACACCTTGGCCTTCTCCTCCGACGAAATTGCCGCGGACCGCGCGGACTCGTGGACTGAAGGAGTCAAACCTCTGATGGGTTCCTTATAGCTCGGATCACACATCTTAATAGATCACAATTATTAACTAGAAACTACACTGGAAGTTTTTTGTTTTGAACTGTACACTGGGAGGTTTATTCCATGCCTGAAATCAGTTCCTTCTCCAACTTAGAACTCCTATCGAGACTCATCCATTGTCCAGACAAGTCCGGACGCTACCGGCCGGGCATGCACGCCTGCTACACGAGAGTACCGCATGGAAATGTTGAGACGACCATAATAAAAAAGCCTAGCGAATGGAATATAAGATTACTTAATTACAACATGCATGTATGGAACTAAATATTTTATCGGTTTTGCTATTTCTCGGTCGACTGAGATTTTCTTAAATCTCAGTCACCTAAGAAAAGTGCAACCGTCTGTTTAAAAAAAAATGCAACTGAAACCCAGTTGCACTTTTCTGGCAGAAAAATGCAATTGCACTTTTCTGTGCAACCAGAACGAGTTGTACATTTCTTTTAACTACGGTTGCACTTTTCTTAGATGATTGAGACTTAAGAAAATCTCAGTTGAGACAGACAAACCCATATTTTATTCTTACTATCCGCCTATAAGTATGCATGCAATCCAGGCTTCTTCTCAAATTAAGCCCAGAAAGCCACTCACTATAGGAGTTCACCCGCCTCGCTCAACCATGGAGGTGTTAAGCATGTGTTTCGTCATTGCCCTTGCCACAATACTCCTCCCTTTGATTCTTGCACTACTCTCACCATCCTCTTCCGGCAAGAAGCAGCAGCTGCCTCCCGGTCCATGGAGCCTTCCGTTCATCGGCAGCCTCCACCACGTCTTGCGTGGTCTCCCACACCGCGCCATGAGGGAGCTGTCTCGCCAGCATGGCCCCCTGATGTTTCTCAGGCTGGGCGAGGTTCCTACCGTGGTGATCTCCAGCGCCGAGGCGGCGGAGCTAGTGATGAAGACCCACGACCTCGCCTTCGCTTCCCGGCCGACCAGCAGTATCACCATCGACATCGTCGGCTGCCGCGGCCAGGGGCTCGGCTTCGCCCCCTACGGCGACCGCTGGCGTCAGAATAAGAAGATTTGCATCATGGAGCTTCTGAACGCCAAGCAGGTGAAGCGCGTGGAGTCCATCAGGGCCGAGGAGGTGGGCCGCCTCCTCCGCTCCATTGCCGCAGCCTCCGGTTCCGTCGTCAACCTCAGCAAGAAGGCGTCCGCGCTAGCCAACGACATCGTCGCCATGGCCATGTTCGGCGGCACCTGCGCGGAGGAGAAGGCCGAGTTCGTCCTCGCGTACGACCAGGTCAGCCAGCTGGTGGCCGGGTTTTTCCCGCTCGACTTCTTCCCGTCGTCATGGCTGGTGCGGCGGCTGAGCACCGTCGAGCGCCGCCTTCTCAGGAGCTACGGCCGCATCCAGCGCATCATCGCGAGCATCGTCGAGAATCGCAAGGCGGCCAACATGCATCAAGAGGATCTGCTTGGCGTGCTGCTCAGGCTGCAGAAGGAGGATTCACTTGCTTTCCCACTAACCCCGGAGACTATAGGCGCCATCATGTTTGTGAGTACACTTCCACCCAGTTTAACTTTTTGCTCCTAATCAACGTCACAGAGTAATGCCAACTAGCTACTCATAGTGCCTGCATATGCCTTGGTTACAATAATGAACCCGTGAGAAACGATCCGCCAAAAGACTAGTAGGTCGTCTAAAGCCTTGTCGGTGGGGATTGGTCATTAGCCTCTAATCAATGGAGTAATTAATTAATTAATTGTCTAATTATAGTTGGCCCGCCTAAACCCATGGTCAAACCTTGTATACCCACATATAGGTATACTCGCACACAGATGCATTCCTACTATTTTTTTCCCGATCTTTAGAAATGTACAAACTTAACAATTTGCTTGCAGGACATATTTGGAGGTGCCACTACAACCTTAGGATCCACAGTAGAATGGGCTATGTCGGAGCTGTTGAAAAAGCCTGAGACTATGGCGAAAGCACAACTAGAGGTTCGAAATGTGCTAGGTGCATCAAGAGGTGTCATCACTAACACAGATCTGGTTGGACTCAACTACGTTAGGATGATCACCAAGGAGGTTCTTAGGTTGCATCCGCCCAACCCCATGCTTCTCCCTCGTGAGTCGAGAGAGGACTGTGAAATCTTGGGTTATCATATTCCCAAAGGCACCAAGATACATATTAATGCCTTCGCAATTTCTCGAGATCCAAAATACTGGGTAAACCCTGAAGCTTTTAACCCGGACAGGTTTGAGAATAACAACGTTGATTATAAAGGTGCACATTTTGAGTTCACCCCCTTCGGGGCAGGTCGCCGACAGTGCCCTGCAATTCTGTTTGGAACGTCCGCGATCGAGATCGCATTGGCAAACCTTCTCTACCACTTTGACTGGGTGCTTCCTGACGGTGTGAGCCCAGACATATTGGACATGTCTGAAACTTTCGGCATGGGGGTAAGGAAAAGGGTGGAGCTGCAGCTTAGAGCTATTCCCTATGCACACTCTGGTTCTATATAGGGGTACCTTGAGATACCTCCAAGGCTTTCTTTCACTTTTATTTCAACCTCATAATAAGAGCGGATGTATTCTATGTCGACACTGAGTATTTAATTTAATTTAGTTGTCTTGTTGTTGGTGTTGTCGCTTGCAATGTTGTAATAAGAAAATTGTGCCTCTATAAATCCTCCTTTTTAGACATGCAGAATGTGTTAAACTTTTTTCCAACAAAACAAATATATAAACATGGGATTACATGCATGTGGTGTATCCACGTATGAATCACCAGTTGGCTGTTCAAGTCCTACTGCCCGGACATCGACACCAGCCCTAGCCCTTAGGTGCCATGACCAGCTCAACCTCCAAGGTTTGTGCTGACTCGCACCTAGCTGGCTCAGCTTGATATTTTTTTAGTCGGACCCGTGTCCAGGCAGATTCTACTAGTGGCATACAACCATCGTATGTCTAACCATTTATTTTTCAAACCTAAAGACTGATGACTTGGAATGGAAATGGATGTCTCAATGGTGATAACACGGGGTATATGACCAGAGGTTGTCACTGCGAAGGGGAGAACCATTGGAGTATTTGGTAAGGTAGTACTCGAACCCAGAGAGGAAAAGAATCAACCAAATCTCTGAAGAGAAGGAGTATCTTACGTATAGCTCCAAGTAGACCTTCTTTCTTTAATTGGAATATCCACTAGATGTAAATTGCTAATTGCCTCATGGAATATGAGTATATCATTAACATTACCCCCATGCTTGTTTCTATTTTGTGGAGAACGAATGAGATTAAAATCGTCCACCATAAGACAATTTTCATCGGCAAGGATGCGAATATTACAGAGCGAGTGTGTTCCCATAGTAAATAGTAAATGGTATTTATTTGTCCAACTTTCGCACAAACCCAGTATTTAAGGATGAATAGCAAATATATAGTGAGGAGCCATCAAGTTTATGCGGGAAGCTTCTTGTAAGGTGACGCCAATAGGTGTAGCTGGTTTTTTCGCCTAGCCGCCGAACCAACGATCATGTCCATGTCGAGCTCATCCGGCCGCATTCCATTGGGGAGGCTCCAATCGAAGTAGTAGAGAAGGCGCGCAACAATGAGCTCTAGCACAGCGAGCCCAAACGTATCTCCAGGGCATACCCTCCTCCCGCTACCAAATGGGAGGTAATCAAACTGAGAACCTTTGTAGTCTGATGAAACACTATTGTCGTAGAACCTCTCTGGCCTGAACTCCTCTGCATCGTGCCAATGCTCAGGGCTCCGTGCTATCGCCCACGCGTTAACAATGACCTTGGTGCCCTTGGTAATCTCGAACCCGCCGATGTCGCAGGTCTCCTGGCAGAGACGGGGTAGAAGGAGCGGCAACACTGGGTTCAACCTTAGCCCCTCCTTGATCACCATCCTTGTGTAGCATAGCTTGTCCATGTGACCCTCGTGGTCTTGCGGGCTCTTGCCATCTAGTGCTTGTCGAACCTCGGTCTGTGCTTTGGCCATCGCCACGGGGTTCCTCTGACATGATCCACTCGGCGGCTGACGACGTCGTTTCCGTCCCTCCGGAGAGCATGTCCTAATTAAGCGATGGAAAAAAAAACATGCATAATTTAACATGAATGCACATAAGTTAAAAAAACATGAAAGTACATGAAGGTTACTTACAAATAAGATTGCTTTGATGGTTGTGGTAGTGATTGGGATATCAAGCTTCCCCTCTTCCTTGATCCTGAGCAGGACATTCAGAAGGTCTTCTTCAACTCCGCTCTTGCACTTCGTTTCTCGTTGTGCCTCGCACTCGGCGATCATCTTGTCAAATATGGCGTCGAGCTGACGGCGAGCCCCCCACAGCCGGCGTGTCAGCCCAGTGGCCACGTCGACGAACCATAGAGACGGGAAGAGGTCCCCGGCGCTGAACCCGCCACCATCTGTCACAGCAGTGGTGATGACCGGCATGTACTGCTCCTGGAGCTCGGCGGTACATAGCTGGCCCAATGTCGCCTTTCCGGTGATGCCAATCGAGCACCACGAGAGCAGCCTTCCCAGATTGACCGGCCCGCTACCTTGGCTGGTGGCGGCGCCGATCTTCCTGACAAGGGAAAGGGTCTCGCTGTCGCGGACTTGGGCGAGCTGCCGCACCTTGCGCGCGCCGAGGAGCTCCATCATGCAGAGCTTTCGCAGCGTACGCCAGTACGCGCCGTATGGCGCGAAGGAGATGTCCATGTACCCGTAGAGGATGATATCGGCGGCGAGCAACCTCGGCCGCGACGCAAAGGTCAGGTCCTTCTCCTGGAGCACCTCCTGCGCCGCCGCGGGCGAGGAGATCACCACGGCGTCAATTTGGCCGAGCCGCAATGACATCACCGGGCCGTGTTTCCTGGCCAGGTCCCGTAGTGCGGCCTGTGGCTGCGAGGTCAGGAGGTGGAGAAGGTTGCCGATCAAGGGGAGACGCCATGGTCCTGGAGGCTGATTCTTCTTCCTAGAAGATTTGAAGATAAGCAAGGACACAAGGATCACTAGGAGTGAGACGAGAGAAAGGAAGAGGGTGGGTGGGCTTAGTACTTCCATGTGTATGGCTCAGCTTGAAGACGAACATCAGGAACTAATGGAGTTTTATAAGCCTTAATTAGGATGTCTGGTAGCATCTCTGAGCTGCACTATGATACCATATGAAGTTAATTACTTCATTCAACACATGGAAAATGGGGAAAACTATAAATTCAAATGTCCGAGATATATAAAGTTATAGGACCTACTCAAGTATAATAATAGGTGAACAACTGCACATGATCATACACATGGATAGAACATGCATCCTGCTTTTGTTTCAAAAGCATTATCGCATGGCCAGCTCATCATGCATTGCTTGAGAATCGTGACATGGGCAGCCCACTGATGAACATGGACTTTTTAAGATCATCTCTAATAGAAACCGAAAAGCCACGACCCCTAAAACGTGTTTACAAGCCACATAAAAGGTGGTTTTCGGGCTTCATTTTCGCTCGACCCCACACTCTGGGCATGTACAATAGAGCATGGGGTCGGTCTGTTCTGCGCGAGCGAACAGCTGAACTGTAAATTGAACCAAAAACATGATTTCACAATTATTCAAACATGATCAAACGAAATTTGCGATAGCTCAGAGATTACATTGCCCTTTGAAATGATCCTATGCACCAAAATATTACACCCACAACATGTCAGGCCATAAAACATGTCATCACGCACCACTGTTGTCACCAAAACCACCGGAGACACCCTCACCGCCGCCACGTACTGCAGCACCACCACCACCTCTGGCCCATTAGTAGGACCTAGGAGAGCTTGTTGCCTCCTCTCTAAGATCTCCATCCTTGCTGAAATTCGTTTTGGCTCTAGGGTCTAGATGCTCTCGCTTTGAGATTGGTCAGATATCCGTATTTATTGCTGTATTTGGTCCCGTCCGTGGAATAAGGAACTGTGCTCGTGGCCCACTGTGCATGGCAATTATTTTGGCTCAGCTATTTCATCTTTACTGGTATATATAGAAAAAATACCAGAGATCTGGACCAACGGGTGACTTTCCTGGACCGCGTTGCAGTGAGCAGAACAGTTCACTATGGATACTATACGGAACGCCGCCCCACCCACGTTGTGTCTCTAAAATCGCACACTAAGACCGCCGAAATTGAGGATTTCTCCCCATTCTGGAGAACCTCAAGATCCAGGGCGGCGGTATATTGCCGCATACGTCCTCACGCAGTGCACACGTAGATGTACCGTCGGCCACGGCGCTGTACTGACCAAGAATGTCGGCGCGAGGGGTGCCCGGTGACATGCACAGCGAACACGCCGTCGCGAACTGTGTCTCATGGGGAGGCAGGGAGGGGAGGCAGGGAGGGGAGGCACGGTGGCCGGGTTCGCTAACGTCGCGGCAACAGGCTCAAAACTCAATGAGATTAGATCAGTAGTTCAACAAGGAGCTCATGGGCCGCGCTTTGGGGGTCGTCTTCCTCAAGCTCTGGAAGACGAGGTCAACATCCAAGAACATGAACAACATCGACGACAGCGGCTGCCTAACCTACAATGGTAGTGTGGGAGAGACATGGCACTGCTCAAAACAGTCATGTGCTGGACTACTGGAGTTTCCCCGGCGTCGACATTGGTGGCCGATTGAATAACTAGACAGTGCTCCGGTGGCACCAATCCTTGTTAGAGGCACACGGCTGTTCCACCGGTCCATGATGCAACTGGCAAGGGTGCCATATACATCTGGAGGAGTACTTCATTTTCTACACACCGTATCTCTTCCTTTATTATATCTACCACATATCCCATAGTAATCTTTGACGTTGCAGATAAGGGGAGCACCTTCACCCGGGAGCCAAAACTCCAGCCCCCTTTCCTTGCTAGTTTCTAACTCATCGTGCATTGTTTGAGAATCATGACATGGACAGCTCACTGAACATGGACTTTCTAATTGGGGATGCAAACGGCATACAGCCAATAATATCCTATTTCTATAGTTTATTTTGAGATTTTTAGTTTAAATTTTGGTGTCGAAATTTGAACTATTTTTTAAACAAGCTAGAAGCGGTGTATTGATGGGACCCCGCTTGACACCTGATTTCTGATCTTCGTGATCTATTTTAGCCAATATTTGGATACCATTATTTTATCCTAGTATGTCGTGGGAATAAATATTAAACACATGGAAGGGCCAATTTAAGCTTACAATAAGCACCTAGTTGAAAAAAGTTAGGAAAATTCAAACCAAGACTAGTCAAATAAAAAAGTCTACGCTTAGCACATGATCAACACGTTGGAGATAAAAAAGATAATGTCAAAATGAAGCACGTGAAGAACCAAAGTCGTCCAGCACTAGATGGATGGGCTAGTCCATCATGCATAGACCATAGACTACCCCTCTCACCTCCACACCACTCTTAGACTAGTTGCCTAAATTTTACCAATGTACCCCTCCCACCTAGCATAGGGTTGGTCAGTTGTCGAGAAACCCGCAAGGTATGGTGGCTTATTCTCTCCCAAGTCAATACAAGATATGGCTAGAACTCCATGTCATATGGTGAGCCCTTGTTTCGAATGTGTTGAGTCTTGTACGACTTGGACCCACGTAGTGTGGGAGCTTGGCTTCATCCTTAGGAAGTCTTGTACGGCCCAAGGCCCATGTATGAACCCCTCGGCGTTTTCCTAACATAGAATTAAGTTGTGCTACAATAAAGTGACCGGGCCTATCTAAAAATTAGCAGTGTGTAAACTCTCACATATGTGCAATAAAACCGTATACATCACTACCCCCTCTCTCACCACACACACACCACCGCAACCCCAATATCTCATTGTTTGGTTTCAAAAAGAAAAATTTGTTGCCTCACAACCTTGTGTCATCATGCCTCAAAAGTTATGCCACCCAGCTCTACCACTCCCCCTGTAGGCTCTACTAGGAGGTGATCATCCTTCACTGAATACACATGCGCCAGTTCAACATCAGTGGAAGTCAGCACAATGGGGTCTTTGTCTGCTCTGCCGTTGCTATGGCAGTGTGCCTTGTGTGAATATTTTTCCCTTCATAATGACGACCTCCATCCACCTTGGGCCAGCCTTGGCATCTCCGTTGCCACGATTACGTACCAAGGTGTTGATGGCGGGATGATGGCTATCGTGAAGACCAAATAGGCTCTGGAGGTTCCATCCCGCATGCTCCCGTTGAGTCGAGAAGACCCTAGGGAGTATTGGCAATGGAGCAGGAGAAGTATGCGTATCAAACGATCGACGTTTTGTAGCAGTGTGGGGGCGTTGACATTATTAGACTTCATCCTTGGTGATGCTCGTTGAGCTCTATATCTCAATTTATGTGGTAAAATCATAGGTCTGACCTTCAGTGTTGTACCTAGCAATGGTGGCTCCCTATTCATTTCCTTGTTGAAGCCATTTTCTGAAGATTGGACCTTCTCCAAGATGAAAATCAAGTATCTAACCATACCGATTAGACTTGACGACGATGGTGTGTGTGCACAGTTACCTTCCTAGAAGCATTGTTTTTGAAGAAGTTTGTTCGGAATCGAGGTGTTATTATCATTGGTTGTGCTTTGCTACTGCAAGCATCTGCTTGATCCAATGGGCTCTTTGTTTTCTTTATTCTTCTTGTTTTGTTTTTGGTTGCGGGTATCCTTGATGCTTAGACTTGCTCTAGTAATTATGTTGTTGCAGTGGTTGTTCGTAGTTAATATGATCTTGGTATTAATATATTCCATTTATTGATTTTTGTTTTGTTTTTCTGTCCAACTTCCTTTTCAGATTTTAGCTCTAGCAACCCTCGTGGTACGGGGAAAAACATGGCAGTTTGTTTGATTGTTTAGGAAGAATAGAATAACCTAGGTCAAGCTGGAAGGAAGGGTGCATGATCAACTCAAGAATCATAATGACACGCAATTAATTTGCGGCAATCATTACCACGATCATCTATGGATGCAAGCTGATTGAATCCTTATATACTTGAATAACTATTTAGTAACCCCTGTTACCTTTCACGCAAACACCAGGAATCCTTTGTTAACTTTCACGCGAACACGAGTAACTTATTTTTATTTCAAGTTAACTTCCAGTATGTAGCAGTAATAATGAATGTTAAATCCCGCATGTACAAGTTAACTTCCGCGACCTTTCTTAACTTTCCCGTGTGTACAAGTTAACTCTCTCTTTTATGCTAGTTAGCTTCCTGATGGAGCACATATTTTTGTGTTTTTCGCAGACTGTGCAACTTAACTTTCGCTTCTGCAACTTAACTTCCACGACCCTTCTTAAATTTTCCTCGAACACGAGTTAACTTCCGTTTCTTTTCATGTTAGCTTCTGTTCGGGGGTGGGGGTTGTGGGATTTCTCTGATTGTTAACTTCTATTTCCGCGAACACGAGTTCACTTTCGATTATTTCCATGTTAACTTCCGCTCGGGAGCGGGGGTGGTGGGATTTGGGCGGAGGAGGTAGTGGAGGGTGCGGCGGCGCGTGGGGCGGAGGAGGTCGACGGCGCGCGGGAAGGAGGGTGGTCGGCGATGCCCAGGACGGAAGAGGCCAGCGGCGCGCGGGGAGGAGGAGGTAGTGGACACCTAGGACGGAGGAGGCCGGGTAGAGCAATGCGTTATAGAGGCTCAGTGTAATTGGTATCTTGTGAATATATACTCCTTAAAAAAAAACACGGCTAGTGTCAGGACAAAGAGCTGCAGCCTTTGCCTTGTTTAGGCAAGCATGTGAGTCTTCAACAACAAGCAAACTGCGAGCTCAAGCAGTGTTCCCGTGTAGAATAATGGTGGATACTGTGTTGACCATTAGAGCATAGCGAGGTCCCACGCTGAAGGAGATTTCACTTGGTGACGATACTCGATCGGCCAAAGCTTGCTGTGCTGCAAAGTGTAAGCAGACGCCCATCCCAAAAAAGTCCCGCGAGTGAATGGAACGAGCATCGTCGTCCAGTACAGCACAAGTTGAAGAAGTAACAGAGGAATGACCATCTCTCCATCGGGAGCGAGCGAGATGCCACGGTGAGAGAGAGCTCACCATCACAAGTGGCAGGTTAGCCCACTTGTCTTTCGTTCAACTAGCAGATATGTCTGTCATATATACACTTACTAGTACAACTGAACATGCTCATGCTCTGTCGTCGTTGTTCTTCTGGCAGCCAAGACCGTGGCAAAAGGGATATCAAAGGCTCCACTGTGGTGGAAGATGATTTCAGGTCCTGCAAGATGAAGGTGCTTGATGATTGAACCATGCTGCTCGTCTCTCGCCATGAGCGTCTATCTTTAACTCCTGGTGCTAACTGTCCCGCATTGGTCGATGCCTTTGCTGGTACGTACGGATAAAATTTCCATCCGTTTGCTTCGTTGGATCTAATTTTTCGCACTGCTGCTCCATAGTTTAGTTTTATGGCTTATCATTATTTTCTGATGGTCTCTCACCATTACCAATTAGGCTATGACATATATACACCTGACCTCTTTCTCAACTTGGGTGAGGCTGGAGATGGAATGATCAACTCCTGAATCTGCAATACTGTCTGCAAATACAAGATGACACCATCCTTTTCGTTAGTAACAATCTAGAGAAGGCCAAGAATCTTAAATGGGTAATGACCTGCTTTGAGAATGTTTCTGGCATGAAAATTAATTATGGAAAAAGTGAGCTGATCCCCATCAATCTAGATGCTGGAGAAACTAATGGTTTTCAACAGACTCTAGGATGTGTTGTGGGAGTTTTTCCTATTAAATACTTGGGCGTCCCTTTGCATTATGATAAACTTAGAAGAGAGGATCTCCAACCAATCATTGATAAGATCCTCAAAAGGATTTCTGGATGGAGGGAAAAACTTCTTTCTCATGCTGCAAGGGTGCTACTAGTTAGGACCTGTCTAGCTAGCATCCCAGTTTATCTCCTTTCCTTCTTTAAATTTCCTAAATGGGCCTTGCAACTCATCAACTCCCAGATGTCATATTGCCTGTGGAATGACTCCAGAGATGATAGGAAACTTCATCTAGCAAACTAGCATCTGGTGTGTCTTCCCAAGGATCAGGGTGGCCTGGGGATACCTTCTCTCAGAGATGTAAACATTTGTTTGCTTGCATCCTGGTTGAAGACATACATTAATGGAGAAGGGAAAATTTGGAAAAACTTGGTAGATAACAAATATAATACCAAAAACCCAAACATTTTTGCCTGTAGGGAGCTGGGATCCTCCAGATTCTGGAAAGGATTCTTATGGGCTGTTAGGGCAGTTAGATTTGGCTACAGATGGGTAGTTGGTAATGGCAATCAAATAAAATTTTGGGAGGACACTTGGTTTGGCACCTCTCCTCTCTCTATCCAGTTTTGGGATCTTTATTGTATTTGTAATGAACAACTTGCCACTGTTTCAGAAGTTTGGGATGAGGGGGTCATAAAACTCTCTTTTAGAAGAAACTTCAGCCCTAGTATGATGGAACGGTGGTTTGAGATTAAACAAATTTGTTTAAACATCTCTTTCTTTGACAATTGCGATTCTCTTGTCTGGGAACACACTACTAATGGGGTCTACTCTGCTAGCTCTTTATACAAAATAATTAGCTTCAGAGGGGTAATCCCCATTTACATTCCTTCTATCTGGGGTTTAGTGGTGCCTCCCAGGGTGCACATTTTTCTTTGGTTGTTTGCCCATAACAAACTAATGACCAGGGATAACTTGAGGAAAAGATGCCTAGGGAAACCATTAGATTGTGTGTTCTGTAGGGAAGATGAATCTGTCAATCACCTGTTCTTCGATTGTGTGGTGGCTAGAGATATTTGGAAATTTACTTCTACCTTCTTTGGCTGCCCTTTAGGCTCAGGTTTTGACTCTATTGCCAAGTTCTGGGTTGCAAATAAAAAACACTCAGTGCTGAATACTGTCTGCGCTTTGATTCTCTGGAGTATCTGGAAATCAAGGAATGCACTTATATTTGACAACCAGACTTGGATTTGTATCAAGCAGGTTTGGTGGCTCATTCTGAGAACGATCAAGAAATGGCGTTTGTTGTTCAAGGAACATATGCTGGAAAAGATGGCTCTGTTCTCGGAGGAGATCATGAACCTGCTCCAAACTCCAAGGCCCCTCGAGTGGAGATGAACCCTGGAACCATCTCCATGGCATCTTTGGTGGAATCTCTGCACTCGGAGGTTTCTCCTATCCTCCTCACCCCCAAGAGCTGCGACAAAGTGGTGCCTACCTCTCCACCCACACCTTACTGGCGGGACGAGTGGGCGAAACCCCAGGGACTGCTGCCTGCAAGTGAGACAAAGAAGAAGCTCAGGGAGATTTGCAGAGGCTTTGTTTGAAAACAAATCCTCCTGTGCCCATTTGGCGTACTTTCGAGACATTTTTTCCATGTAATCTTTTAGTTTTGGACTTTCGGTGGTTTGTATAACTGCTTTGACAGTTTGGCTGGTTTCGTTTCTATGAAATGGGACCGGGGCTCCCCCGTTCTGGGGCCCTTTTGATCTAAAAAAAAAGTGTTTTCTTCGGCACTTTTCAATAGATGAACCTTTCAGCTGGTATGCTTGCTTCCTTTCTGTAAGCACTACAATGTCAGAAAGTTGAGGACTTGTCTAAAATGCAGGGATGATAATGATACATGTCTATTTTAATAGGCAGTTCAGCTGGTAGAATTGGAGCCAGATTTGCAAATTCTCTGGTTTCTCTTATGTGCTAGATGGATCATACAAATCCTCATGAGCCCACTCTATCTCCTTTTGTTTCACCCACAAAATAAAAAGGAGATGGAGCGCGGTAAAACCGTGTTTGCGAGCAGGAGTTGCTGGCCCTGATTCCCTTGCCTGCGTAGACGACAATCGTATCAGTTTTTCACCACGGAGATGCCAAATCAATTCTATTTTCATGAATTTCAACACCTTATAGTCCCAGGAATCGTGTACTGTTCAAGTTCTGCACAACATGACCGACTTTCTACCGAGTGTATTCTCCTTCTGTTGATGCCACTGTATTTGTACTCTGGTTTGCAATGGTAGTGTGCATGGGCCTGGATGCAAGCTGCTGTACATGTTTTGGCAAACTGAATTTCATTCTTATATGCGTGCTATGACTGTCCCATCTTACAGATGTGGCATCCTATGCGGTTATATGTAGATGATACTATTAACTTTGTAATTTCAGTTTTCCGCTGGCTCCACTCTACAACCTGTATTCGGTAAGAACAAGCTCTTACGTACGTCAGCATATTAAAATCCCTAGTTGGCATATTCACTGTTTCTGTTGTCGACCATTTTTTAGACAGGGAGCAACTGCCATCCATGTGTCTGTAAGGGCATCTTTTTTTCACATTTGTTGTGACAAAATGCATATTCGGTGCTGCAAAAACATTGAAATGAAACCATCAGAAAGGTACGTTACTTGTTAACAGTCTCTGACGCTACATTTCTTGTTCAGTTGGTACTGCCATCCATGTCTGCAAGAACATCTTTCGCATTTTTTTCTCTGCTTGGGCTCTTATTTTTTCAGATTACAACCACCCATCTCAGCTCTTGTGTTGCTGTCCAAGCACTATTATTGCATTAATTAGGATTAGGACGTGTGAGTCTACTATACTGTCACACTGATTCATTTGATTCTTTTAAAGGGTGTCAGGAACATTAATCATTATGGTACCGAGAGATTCCCAGCAATTTTATTGGAAATATATACATTGTCAGTTTTGTCTTACTACTCTGTCTTGAGACAAAAAAAGAAAAGAAATTGATGGATTCGATTGACGATGCATGTTACCATAACATGTATTAGGTCATATAAACCAATATTAATTGATGGGTTTGTTAGTGTGTCTGCGCAGCAAAGCAAGGATAAGTTCAACATTGAAGGTGGAGCTAGCTAGCCCGTGTGCTCAGCAAAGCAATGGCGACCAAGCAGCTCCTCCCTCAGCGCCAGCGTCGACCGGACAGTGAAGGGCTTCTGCTGCTTCTCCTGGCCTCTGTGATATGCCCTCTTGCTATGTCTTCACCGGTGCCGATGATGTCCGTGGGATCGCCGCCGGAGCTTACTCTCCTCACCGGCGCATTGGAGAAGGGCGCAGGTACCCTCTACAATTTGGTATACTTTGATTTGTTTTCTCAGAGCTTTGTTTTCGCAAAATCCGCGACAAAATTATACAGTACTAGTAGGTTTTTATGAGCAAATCAATGGTACAGCAAATTAGAAGATCATGTAGTGAGATTGCATAGTTAAATTTGCATTTCAGTGTGTTTGGATGGGAGCCCGCCGGCTTACCAGCTTCAGAGAGGCTTTGGCTCAGGATCCTACAACTGGCTCGTCTATCTAGAGGTAATCATTATTCGTAGTTTCTTATAATTTTAGTTACCATATGTCTCTGTTCTGAAAAACATGACATGCTAAAAAGCGTGGAACCAAGCTTAATACTCCCTCCGTTCCAAAGCTTAATGCTTATATTTTTCTTTTGAAAAGTTAAGCTACGAAAAGTTTGACCAAACTTTTAGAAAAAAATATCAAGACTATGATATTATATAGATACCATGTGAATATATTTCATGATGTATCAAGGATATGTATTTCGTATTATAAATGTTAACATATTTTTTTATAAACTTGGTCAAACTTTGCATAGTTTGACTTTTCAAAAGAAATATAAGCCTTAAGCCTTGGGACGGAGGTAGTATATCTTTTGTTGCTAATTAACACAAAATTATCGACCTAGAAAATATCTCATGATGTGTAGCTTACTTACATATTCATAAATTAAATTTCATTGGCACGAGAACAATTAATTGTTCATTGGAAACTGCTATAGGGCTTCATGTATTTTGAAACAGATAAGAGTGGAGATATGTTTGTCATAATGAGTAACTGCTATATATGTTTGTCAGGGTGGAGGCTGGTGTAGCAGTATAGAGGATTGTTCCAAGCGCAAAAAGTCCGGGCTTGGTTCATCTAACTTGATGAATGCAGTGCAATATGCTGGGATTTTCAGCGGTGACCAACGACAAAATTCTGGTTAGAGATGGTGTATATGCATTATCAGATCTTTATGTACGTTTTGAGGATGAAAACTTCGGTCGATGCTTTGCTTCTACCTGCTGGTATCATCGATATTTCCGGCCTAAACTAATCATGACGAGTACATCATTATAAATTAGATTTCTACAACTGGAACATAGTTTTTGTACGGTATTGTGACGGGGCGTCGTTTTCTGGGGATGCGGAGGGCGAAGATCAAGTAAGCTATTTTCATCCTGAGTTTCGGTTTCATATATCGCATCTTATTTAATTGCTAAATTAATTTATATTTCCAGATTGCAAACTTTGCATAACATATATACTGTACATTGTTAAATAATTAATGGTGTACTAGGATGGGACCAAGCTTTTCTTTAGAGGGTTGCGCATCTGGGAAGCTGTCATTGACGATCTCATGGAGAAAGGACTTTCTAATGCTAAGCAGGTCATACTTTCCAGAGATTCTGTCTATCTCATGTTTTAAGCTAGCAAGAAGCATAAATTTGTTGATAACAAGAATTAACCTTGTGAAACCTATCATGGACCAGGCCCTCCTTGCAGGTTGCTCTTCTGGTGGTCTAGCAACACTACTACACTGTGATGATTTTAGTGCACGGTTTCCTCAGACGGTTCCAGTAAAATGCTTTTCTGATGCTGGATTTTTTCTTGACAAGTAAGAATACTCTCAAAAGTAAATAAATATTTAGCCATCACTTAATTGTTACTTATGAGTTTATTGTACTTTTTTTTTCAGAAAGGATATATCCGGAGAGAGGTTTATCTGGTCCATATACAATGAAGTTGTTCACCTCCAGGTGAGCCACATGAGGGACAGATACTTGGAACCTCATTAAGAAACATCTCCTAGTTTATAATTAATCTAGCCTTATGGTTAGCCAGAAACTGATTGGATAAATATTTGTAAACTTTAATTCTGATTTTTCGTATGTGCTTCACTATTACGCCAGTACCCACACGATACTACTGTAACCTTTTTCCTTCTGATGATTTTATTACAGAATGTTAGCACTGTTTTGCCCAAGGACTGCCTCGCAAAGAAGGAACCCACGGATGTATGTCTGGTTAATTTTGCTTCCTACACATAGATTAATTCGCTGTCACTTTTCTAATTACATTGGCAACTAAGGAGAAATATTTGCTGACATAACTAATGTATGCTCCCAGTGTTTCTTTCCTTCCGAGGTTATTAAGAGCATCAAAACCCCCACTTTTGTCCTCAATTCTGGATATGATTCTTGGCAGGTAATTAAGCGTCTCAACTATTCTTTATATTTAGGAATGCCTTATAGAATTTCTTGTACCCATGCACTTGTATGTATTAAAACTAACAATATTTGATTAACTATACATGTGTTTTTATGCTCCTTGTTTTATTCCACAGATTAAAAATATTCTTGTACCAGATGAATCATCTCCCACAAAGTCTTGGTTGACTTGCAAGGATAACATCGAAAAATGCGATTCCACACAAATTAAGGAACTCCATGGTTGGTCAAACTTTTTTATGTAGCATTCAGCAGCATTACACATGTTCTCTGCTTTCTAAGCATTATTATTATACATGGATCATATTCTGTATATAGGACTGAGGAAAACATTAGTTGATGACCTGAAGGCTGTCAAAGGTAAGGAAGACTGGGGATTTTTCATCGATTCGTGCTTCGCCCACTGCCAAACACCGTTTAGAATCTCATGGGATTCACCCATCTCTCCAAGGCTTGGAAACAAGGTATTTTATACTTCCTCATTGGGTGTAAAATGTTTTGCTTTTTTTTACTTGGATTGATATGTTCTGTTTGTTCTGTCGAGCAGACGATCGCAGAGGCTGTTGGAGATTGGTACTTTGGAAGAAGCCACGAAGTAAAACAGATCGACTGCGAGTATCCATGCAACCCTACATGCAGCACCCTGTTGCCATCATAATTTGCTACTTCAGTTAATGGTCTGCACTGAGATTCACAAATCCTCTATCCTTATACTAGCCAAAGTGTCATTGTGCTGCCATGCGAGATTGTAATTGTAAACTCTGGTTACAGAAAACATAAAGTCAATTTCCACCCAAACAAATTATATGGGTTCTTTCATTCTGGACAAGAAAATTTAAAACACAGAGTAGGAACGTTTGCTTATTACAACCGGGCCATACACACTAGTACAAAATGGAACATCACTGGAAGGACCTTTGTTGCTATGTGAGATGGATAAAATATATGCATGTTGTACCATTCGTGATGTTGGTCGGTTTCACTCTGCAAAAGACAGTTTGTCAGCAAAAAGGTTTCGCGATATCTGAAGTCCAGAGCTCGGGTGCTCGATAATTGTTTCACACAATATTTGGATATAGATCAGCTTCACGCTGATAGGATAGAATCCGATGAAGTGGAGTTCATGGAGGAGGAAGGAGAGAAAGTTTTTTCCTAGGAGATCAGTTACAATAATTTTTTCTGAAGTCAAAGGATGTAAAGTTTGACCAAGGTTATAGAAAAATCTAATGAGAACTCTGATACTACACTGATACAATATGAAAACATACGTCATAATTTATCTAATGAAATTTATTAGGCATTGTAGATTTTGATAGTTTTTCTAAAAAGCTCGATCAAAGTTAACATTGTTTGACTTTTAGAAAAATTGATATGCCTTATTTACAGAAACAGAGGTAGTATGAGTGTAGACGATTTTGCTCCAGCGAGCACTCACCTATGGTTGAAGCTTGTGTCCATGTTTGACAAGCGCTCCTCCTTGATAACCAAAGGATTTTCCTGCAATAGAGTGTCAACGAGCGAGATGGGCAGCTCAGTGCTCACCTGATCAGTAGTGTCTGTCAAGTGCTTTTTTTTCAGCAAAGACACATGCACAACTGAGTGTATTTTTGTTGCCTCGATCTAGTAGCTGCAGCTTGTACGCAGCATTGCCAACTCGTTTATCTGTTAGGGACCGGAGTACTTGAAGCTGAGCTTGTGAGAAGAGCTAGTGGATGATGAATGTTCTCTGTAAATGAAGCTCAAACACAATCAGAAATATTCTCTCCTCAAAGATGGAACAGAGTTCAGAAAAAAACTTGAGTAAGCGCTAGCGCCTGCATAAACACGTCTCTTTCTAAGGTCTAAACACTGAATGATGGAACTAACTGCAGAAGCTTCAGTTCTCTTACCCTAACTGCTAAAGCCTCTAGAAGAGGTGATTTTTTTTGGAAGATGCTGCTTCAGCTGGCTTCAAGATGAACATTATTTTCATGCATGCTCAACCAAGAGGAAAATTGAATAGGTGTTGTATCATCAACCGAGGTTCCAGCTAGATTTTCTGTGATAAAATGAACAATAGTCTGCCAACTTAGAGCAAAGGCAGCAAACAAAAAGATTCCGAGATATGCATAATTGTATATTTCAGTGTGATTCATGTCTTGAGAACAAATCATACAACAAATCAATTTCCAGTTCATTCTACAGAGAAATTCCAATTCCAATACTTCCTTCTTTCAGTCCCACCAAAGATGAATTATCCTGCCTTAGTTTCTGTACCAGGGGAAAAAAACCCGTCACAAGTAGAAACTGAGCTCTCCTAACCCTTATGATTTCAAATTGGATAATCTGGAGCAAGGCATGATTAACTAACTCATGATGCAACTTGATTGATGGGTTGGTTCAGAAACTTCATGATGTTGCTGAAGGTTACTAGAAAAGTGCAAGTCAAAGAGTTCCGCAAAGAGAAAACTCTTTCCTCATTTTGTTGTGTTAAATAAAAGGAACACATTTCAATACCCCAAGAAAACTACTATGACCATTTTCCGTTACAGATGCATGCACACTTAACAAATTGTGTACCAAGCAATACAATTTACCATTTCATTACGGAAAAAATCTCAAGAAAAAGTTTAGCAATAATCTGATTCATTTACCCTGAAAAGGCACAACATTACCAACAAAACTAGTAGATGGCATATCATTAATCCAACTTTAAAAGCCCAGGTTACAGCTGGTTTTTCTTAAAATTCAAGCTGTGTTAACCTGAACAATGCGCTTTTGCCTTCTTCAAAAAAACGTCACCAACCACCTTATTTAAAACAAAGAACAATAATCTGCCAACACAAGCAAATATTTCTCAAGTAAAGAGCAAGCACACAGAAACTATTCAAAGCAAGAATAAATTTCTCAATTCAAGAACTGGAACCATGTGCTCTCTTTTTTCTCAGTATAAGCATTCAATAATATTGATGCCTCCAAGCCATGCATCTCTTGTTACAAGAACTGGCCAGCCCCAGCAAAAGAAGAATCGGGAAGAATTAACCGAAAGAAGAAACAAACTTTCAGCAAGACCTGAACTAACTGAAATGACAACAAAAACTATCAGAAAACTAACTACACAAGTTTCAGTACTCCTAGAACCATCCACAAAAACTTCTGCTTTGAACAGGTACATTTGTAGAACAAGCTGGTTGAGATCGCTTAAAGATAAACAACACCTTCATCACATTCATGCAGAGAACATGCTGGGCACAACCCACATAGTTGTCAGCCTAGTGAAACAGCATGTGAGCATAAATGTGCTTGTATTGGAGGCATTTCCCTTCAGCGGCTTGCCCAACTCAACTGTGGTCCAATTTTTACGATCCTCAGTATAGCAGTATATGCAATTGCTCCTTCCTACCCATTTCTCTGGGTTCATGCAACAGAACGGCCGGGTTCTCTCATCGGTGCTGAGGAAGATCACTGTATCCTGTAAACTGTCCACCTTCACCCAGTTCGCAGGTTCAGTTGATAGGTCAAGGCAGAAAGCTTCAAAGGTTTTCCCTGTTCTAAAAAAATATTTCTGACAGCCGACCAAGAGAAGCATGTCGGTGCACGCCACCAGCCATCTGAGCCATGCGATGCCAAGACGCCACCTGACCACATGCTCTTTCGAAGAAACTGTTAGTTCTTCTATGCGAATCAAAGGTGACAAGTGCACAGCAAAGATATTGCGCTCAGCATCCATGCCAAAGACCTTGCCTTTGAAGACCACTATCTGCACGAACGTTCCACTGCGAAGCGAACGTCCCAACCAAAAGCAATCACCGACACGCCAAAACAAATTGTGTGTTTCAGTCGAGACAATGAGATGTGAGTTGGGTGATGCTAGGGGAGCTGTCAGGGCAGCATAGTAGATATGAGTGCCTTGGTTGACTGGTAGTTGTGGAGGTGAGACACTAACACCTGAGAAAACATCGAGAAGGAGACATGATTTTTGCTAGACAAAATGAGATGACCATAAGAAGAACCCCGGAAGCAAAACTCATCCAGTGGACTCGGTGGGGTATTTATCTGAGCAAAAAGGGGAATCTGACAGCAACAGTAGGTCTCTTGGTTCACTAGATCAGTGACATGGCATAGGCGGGGTATAAAGTTGTTGCTAACAGGGCAAGGACTAGGAGAGCACCAAGGGATATCAAGTTGAAGGAGGAGAGGTGGAAAGAGTGTCGAGAATGTATGCTTGGAGGGATACGAGGAAAGGGCAGCACGCCAAGAGCGGGAGGTGGCAGCGAAGGCAAAAAGGTCAGGGAAGGAGCACAACAGAGCAACAATAGAGTGAAGCAGGCCATCCGGGAGATCTTCCCAACCTTGGAGCTCATACATTGCAGGGACCGCGGACAGGTTATCCTGCAGCAAGTTATGAATGAAAGACACATCACGAGAATGCACTAGAACTAAAAGGAAAAGATTGACCGATATAAAGGAAAAATGGCTTGTGCATGTATGGTTTCTGACATTACTAGCTTAGCTGTAAGCACAGAAACAAACTAGTAAAATAGTACTACCTCTGTTTCTAAATATAAGATGTTTCGGGGATTCAAATTGAACTTCCAAAACGTCTTATTTTAGCAACTTACTCCCTCCGATCCAAAATAAGTATCAGAGACTTAGTACAAACTTTGTACTAAATGAGTACTAATTCACCGACACTTATTATGGATCAGAGGGATTACTAATGATACAGAAAACCAGCAAGACGTTAGGAAGATGGGAAGTTTTATGGACTATGCAGGTTCTTATTCGGTGTTGACAATTAGACACCAACAATCATATCTAAAAATCCTTTCCATCACATCAAGATTTACTGACTCTGCAGTTTTATGAATCCTGCAATGTAAGGTCTAATCTACTTTCCCATCCTAAACACATCAAGGATTACTTCAAATAGACGACAATATGGTCAGACGAAACAGGCAAAAATCCCATATATACAGTACAGCTATGATTTCCATCACACCGAAATGCCATACCAGTTTGCTGTATTATCAGTTTATTACCATTCGCAAAAACAAAGTTTTCTCTATTATTACGTGGGAAATACTAAAACATTGGGAAGACATTCGTGTTAGTCCCATTGGGAGCTCAGGATATCTATTACCAGGCTATGTGGCGACATATTAGTAGATTGAGAGATGTTTAGCTTTTGTATGCTCTGCATCTCCAGTTTTCTTGTTTTTTTTCAGACCCTCTCTGATCCTTGAGCTGTAATTTGGCATTTCAGACTTTAAATAAGAAAAGGGCTGTGTGCATCCTTGGATGCAGAGGCCGGGGCACATCCCCATTTCGAAAAAAAAACAGTCACCGACCTAATACACAGATTAATCTCTTGTTTTCCAGATCAACAACATTCTGCTATCTGATGAGCTGATGTACTCCATCCAGAACTAGAAGTTTCTCATGGTTGGTTTCCATGTTTCAATTCCTAGTTCTAGGGTTGTTGCGTCAGATTGTCCAGTCCAGGGTACTTAATTAGAGGGAAGGGAGGGAAGGTGGTCGGATCATCCTAGGGAGTGCACGAACCTCAACGGAAGTGGATGGAGAAGCGACGGTATCGAGGCGGCGGCGACGGCGACGGTATCGAGGCGGCGGCAACGGCGATCTCCTCCTCCAGCGCCGCCCATGATTTCCACCGTGTCCTATGAATGGAGCGAGTGAGAGTGAGCTGGCTAGAGATGCTTTTTGTGGGCTGGGCTGGGCTGAACATGACAGATTGCTAGGCCTGGCAAGGTCGAAATTATCATGAGAAAAAAGCAAGGTGGAATTAACAGTTTATAACTAAGAAATGTAAATTCCCTCCGTTCCTTATTATAAGACGTTTTATCAATTAACGTTCAAAACGTTTTATCAATTCACGTTCAAATATTTTTAGGCAGCGACATTTCCAGAGTTTCCAAAATTACCTTTGTCGCCTCGCGGACACACTGTATCCCCTCGCGAGCTCTCCCACTGCAGCCCCTTCCTCCCGCTGGCCACCTAGCTTTGTCGCCGCCCCAAGCACCACCGGGATCCCTTCCTACACCAGATCGAACGACGCCGCCTCGTCTCCTCTCCTCTCTGCATCAGGCCAGGGAGCGCCTTCCTCTCCCTCTCTCTACATCTGAACGTGAGCGCGCCACTGCGGTGGGAGCCTAGGCGCCTCCCCGCACGGGCTCGAGCTGGCCTTGTCGCTGCTGCTGGGCCACGCGCGGGGGTGGCTGGCTCACCCGGCCGACGCTGATGCTGTTGCGAGCTGCTATTGTTGTTATCTGCTGGGCCGTTGCGGGGTGGCTCACCTGGCCACCAAGTTGGCCCAGCCGGTTGCCTCCTCTCCCCTATTTCTCTTTGCCTTGTTTAGTCCCACATGGGAGGGACTTTGGAAAGGGTACACCTCCCTTCGCCTATATAAATGGTTGCCCATGGTGGAAATAAACACACCAATTACCAAATATTTCTCTAACAAAATTTTCCTTAGAGGAATACCCTCTCCCTCGTTGCCTTTTGCGGTGGCGCGGTTCCAAGAAAGGACTGTACATGCAGGAGACAACAACGTTGTGGCACGCTGTTGTGCTGCAATGAGTTCCGCTAAGAGATTTACTTCCACAACCTCGGCGGGGATCAGATACCGGGATTCGGTGTAATCATACATATGTAACCATACATATGTAACATATCCGTATACATCTTTGAGACCCGACCTATTGTATATAGGACGGGAGAAGCCTATGAGAAGACACCAAAAAAACCCAAGCAATCTGTAATAGAGTTATTCATCAAGTAATCAGGCGACTTCGACTTCCTTGTTTTCCTGACATCTGACGAAATCCCCAGGGTTCTCTTTTCCGCAAAACTCTAAGTCCATCACCATGGGTATTGCCAAAGTTACCCCTCATCACACACTCTCTCTCTCCTCTCTCCCTCTCTCTAGAATTGACAGGAGGGACAACTTCGATGGATTTATGCCGCTAGGAGTGCTTGTGTGACATGGTAATGCGCCCCCTTAATATGGATGACCAGTGTTGGGCAGCCAACACCTAATGTTGGATTCCGACTCCACTAGGGTTACCTTGACGGAGTTCAACTCCAATTGGTGGTACAATTGTCCCCTTCCTCACTAGTATATCTTGTTCCTTATTGAATTAATAATGCTCATGATCAGGAAAACAAGACCATCAAACAACACATGAGCTATTCTAGAGGTCTAGCTATGAATATGTTTGGTGCTTATTATTGCATAAATGCAATTAAGTTTTTCTCTGAATCACCCATTCATATACAAATGCATCTCCCACATATAATATAACTCAATCATGAACATGGGAAATAGAACAATAAAAATATTACTATCGCTTCTAGGGCACATGTCCAACATCGCCACTCCATGGAGGCACGCAAGGTGCAATGGGTAACATGAGTTTGGGGATTTCTTGTTTGATTTGTTCAACCATAAGGGGCAATATACATAGTCAGGTTTATAGAAAGACTCCTAACAAAACTAGAAACCGACTGCTACTTGGACCGGAAACGACAGGGTAACCTTCTACGGGACAAAACCTTTTCGTTTCCAATCCAAATACTAAACATACTCAGATACTCAATCCTCCTAGCCCGCTCCTCGTTCCTGGTGTACGTCTCCTATACATTTTACCCCACATGACAAGTATTGTACATTTAATTCGTGGCCCGTATTCCTACATAACACTTTTTGTCTTTCTAAAACCAAAACAAGGTATGAAAAGAAATACATTACTAAACAAAAAATAGCAGTGATCATGCTTCAGGCTAGAGCCTACATAGGTTTGAAGAAGAAGCTCTTAATTGTCCCCTCGATATGTGTAGTACGCGTGTACACATCGTTCCTGTTGCCATAGAAAAATGTTGTACTAATGGCTAAGTTAATAAACTGCTGCAACGCTGGGAGAAGTGTGTGTTTTTCAAAGCGGGCTTGGTTCAGGTTCATCCATTCCTCCTCTATCAGTGCACCAATTCTCGCAATAGTCACATCACTTGTGACATTATAGTCATTGACATAACACTCTACTGAGCCTGCCATATCGCCCTTGCACTTTCGACGCTGTAGTAACATAAAAATTCATGTTTAGAGTATATAATTTTGTGTCAGAATGAAATATATAATCTTGCATACATTCTCGCTAATTGTAAAAAAACAATTAATCCACTAGTTTGAAGATGTCAAATCAGTTTTAGATAAAAAATCTTTTACAAAAGGAAATCAATTAAGTTTAGTATAGCAACAAAAAATAACATTAATGAAAAGGTATTGGAAATATAAATTTTATATCCATTTGTGTTACGTAATGAACATTTTACTAGTAACATTGCTAGTGAAATATAAATATCAAAAAACTTGGGCATCTTACTTAGTAGAATAGAATGAGTAACATGACGTAAATTAATCTTGAAATCTTATATATATACCTCAAATGCACAAAGGTCATTCAAGAAACGAGAAATCTTTCCAACAACGATGATGACCTCTGGGACACTAGCTGCCCACTCAAGTGCTGGCTCGATCACTTTGTCTCCTAGGCCTATCATCATACTCACACATAGGGTTGGTACTCCTACATTCATGCTGGTCAAGTTCACATAGTCCACAAAGCATGGCTTGTAATTCTCGTGTGACCATTCTGCTTCATGCAGATAACCAATCACATTATTTTGGATCTGTCGTGCAACAGAAACAAATTAATCTCAAAATTAACCAAAACTTCGTTTTATAGATACATAATTTATTAGAACATACAGTTTTTGACAGTACTATTGTCTCTGGTTTTACATGAACATGCAGTTTTAAGAAAAACTTTGTTCAAACTTGGAACACTTCGACATTCAAGTTTTTCACAAGTACTTTTATTTGATATGTGAATGGAATATGCATAGATTTTGATCAGAATATACTTCCATGACATGATTTATCAAGGTTTTCATATTTATATTTAATGGGGTCAATGTCATGCTTTTATACCATAGACTTATCAAAATATCATTTTTTATCATGAAGTGAATACAATATGATTATTAGTTTATTTTCCAAGTCGAATTTAGTATCATAAAATATTTACTAATTCTTTTTAATTAATATTCCAGGATTATGTACTAACATATATTGACGCACATATGCGAAAAACTAAATATACATATTATATATCATGTTAATGTAAATCTTATCATGGATTTCCAAGGAGAGTGTAGAATTGTTCCATAGCTTTATGTCAGATCTTATAACGTAAAATGGTTTAATATTCCTGGGAGTACATATTCCCATGTTCAACTACATACATGAGTTCATCATACCTATCTATAATTTTTAATCTACTTATTGTTAAATACTAGATACCATAAAATGAGTTTTATGAAAAAAATATGTGAGTCTATATTCCTTATATTATTTTCATATGTGATATTTATTTGTACGTAAAATGGTATATTAATAAAACTAGAGATATCGATTACTATTTGTATACTACTCATACTGAAGTATCTTAGAATAAATAATGATTTGTATTGAGAATGATAAAAATGTACAATACTCTTGCATATTAGGTATATTCAAAGACGAATATATAGTGGGAGTATATATATACTCAGAAGTATATATATTACACACATATATATAAGTAAATTCACGGGTGCACCATAGTGTGTGTGTATGTTGATGTGCTATATATGGTATATATTGTTTTTACATGAAATAAAAAGATATAGTTAGTTACCGCTTTTTTGAGGTGTGCAATATCGTAGTTAATATGTATCGGCATTTCAGCCTCAATATTATTAAAGGTCTTCAACATCTCCTTGTAGAACTTCTTCAAGTACTCCGGCAAAAGAGAAATAGACTTTTCGTCCCATCTAAAAGGTCAATTGCATTGCAAAAGTTATGGCGAGACAATATGTGTTAGGCGGATCATTCTTTTGCTACCTCTTAATGAAATCTCTTTATTATCTTTATTTAGTTTCTAACATATTTCAGCAAGATGAAATATGTGTTCTTGGATAGTGACATTGATATGTATGGATGATCAGTGTAGGATGGATTTAATATTTCTAATATATATTTCATTAGTCTTTGGATCTTTGATTTCTATTTCTATTTTTTCATAAATCTTTCTTTATGAAAACATATGTTTTCGTGCCAAAGATACAACAAACTAGAGTCATGTGACACCACAAACAAAACATGCACCATATTTATTGTAAAATTAATTCTTGGAGGAAGAAATTAAGAAACCATAAGTATGTAAAGCCTCCTTATCAAACTCGTAATATATATAGATGTGAATCGTGCCTCTCTAGGAAATAGACTATGGCCTGATGTAGTCCGTGCGTTCTTAGACAAATTACTTATTCATGTGTTTAGCACCTCATCTTTAACATTGGGGTAGAGGTACCTATGCTCGTCTTCAAAGATTTTTCAACTTACTCTATTATCTGTTAGTCAACTTTCCCATAGTTTATGCACCCATGTTTTCATGTGAATGTGACTTGCACTATTATACACAAGGTAATGTGTGGGCTATGAACTAATTCACTATAAATATGAGAAGTGGTTATTAGATGGCACATGCATGTATGCTTAAGATATCAATTCGACAATCAATAAACAAAATAGGTGGATAATAATTATTGTCCATGGTGTTATATGAAGATGAGTACTTTACTAGTTTATACATATATGCACTAAACTAATTTATTGAAAATTTAAATACAAATTAATCCAACCTTTGTATGGCTTCGTGTAGCATCTGACATTCCTCTATTGTCGCATGGTTATCATATATGTCATCTAGTGTGGTAATTAGGATAATAATCTTGGTGATGACGCTTCGAGCAAGTTCAAATCCTGCACCATAGTACAACACAGAGGCCCAAGTGAAGCCCTCCACTAGACGGTCGCGAACAAAGTTTAGCTCGATGTATCCAGAAAAATGTTTCCACCACCTACGAATTAAGTGAGCAAAGTTATATAAAATAGTACTTGGGATGTGAAGTTAAAACACATTATAGTTATGCCTATTAAGCGGTCCATAAAAGCCTTACTATATTATAGTAACCATTTATGTACTTTACTTACTATGTGCACAAACAAAAGAAGCACCAAAGAATAGCAAACTAATAATGACCACATATTCTCATATTTATCGACAAAATATAACCAAAGCCATTGACTAAGACATGCATTATAGATATAGCAATAAGTAGATTCATGAATGACCTTTAAGGTATGTACCCATGAATGACTACAATTTTCTTAATTTCATCATGTCAAAGAGATAACAATAACATACCCTATTATATCTTTGAGCTCCTTCAAGTGTGCATGTTGTTGAAGGTTAAAATCTAGTTTCGCAAGCTCCAACAGAATTGGGTTATGCTCCTCTTGTTCATACTCTGGAATATAATGCAACATTTCCACCCTCTGATTCGTCCTCGACAATGGTATATTAAGGGATCTTTGTACTTGCTTAGACAGTGGGGACTCAAGACTACCAATCATTGATTCAAGATGATACTTTGTAAAAGTTATGGCTTCTTCGAGTATTGGCTCATCCTGGATGAGAAGATGAGCTGCATTGTATAAACTCAATAGCCCCTTAGGATCATTAGTTATATCCTTGAGGAAGCTCCCGTCTTCACATTTGAATTGGTTGAAAACATCTGCAAGATCTCCATGTTCTTAGTAATCATCCAATCAACAATGTTCCGATTGTTGTAAATCTATTCCACTTTATGAAATAATTTCATAGTACCAAAGTAAGCAACATAAGCTTGATAACTTAGTTAGCCATACTTTGCAAAAAATTGCGCTCTATTTTTGTGTAGCTATAATTTCTTAGACACTAATTATAGAGAAATAAAGTTTGATACCTGGAGAAACCCAGTGTCCATGCTCCCTAAGCAAGCGAAACCTAAGAGAAACTTCATGGAGGTTAGAGTTGCTAAATTCAATTTCCAATAATTGTCGTAAAGTCGTGTCAATTTGTTCCGCAAAGTGGTAACCAATTCCAAGATGTTGTAGTGTATCTAGTAAAATCATTCTCCCCTCGGTGTTGTTGCAAGTCTTAAACAACATGAAGATGTCTTGTTTGAGTTTATCAGCCCTCATTTTGAT
This sequence comes from Avena eriantha, assembly GCA_910589775.1. NCBI lineage: Eukaryota > Viridiplantae > Streptophyta > Magnoliopsida > Poales > Poaceae > Avena > Avena eriantha. Next base: position 73,035,767 of record OU342744.1, on the reverse strand, counting down.
CCATTGCTCAGATCCCTGAAATGTGTGTGGTTATTTGTTTTCCATTAAACCTAAGGTGCTATTAACTAAATTTTGTACTTCACAACAAAGAAGAATGAATCCTACAAATAACTAATGACCATTGAAGAAAAATTACCATGTTATAATTGTGTAAACAAATAATAGGAACATATAGCATAGTATTGTAATTTGAATATATAATCACTTGAATTGTCTAATCATAAATATCCATGCACTCATTAAACGTTCTAGCACTTTTGGGTAAAATAAATACAATCTCCGCTTACCGTGGCCTTTGATTGATCTCTCATTCAAAAAAGTACTTACATATATATATATATATATTATACATGTTCAACATAAAATATATCATAATATGTATATTACTTGCTGAATTTAACTGTTCTTGTTCTTACCACATCATGCAGTTAGTAAAAATATAGTCGTACACATATGTCATACTGACGTTCACTTAAAAATATGTGAAGATTACATTAATTTTTCTTAAAAATTCCAATGATATTTTATATGTTCTACACATGAATAGATATCATTTATGTAAGTTACTACATGATTAATAATGAAGTACATATTTATTTTCAAAAAAGATATAAGCTATTTTGATGTTTGTGTGTAATAATTTCACATCATTTTCTTAAATAATTAATATTTGGCATTCTTTCTTACGCTTGAATGTACATGGCAAAAACATACAATATATACTTTTTAGATAGAAGGCTTGAAATGAACCTAACTTTGAATTAACGAAGACATCAACCGGTCAAGCTTACAACAACACAAACAAATAGGAAACAACAGAAAAATAGGGACACCAGCTACAGATACATGCACGAAATGTGCAAAGCAAAGAATTAGAAATAAAAGCATGCAAAGCAAGGCTAGGATCCTATATACTTGTTCCTACAAAAAGCTCGAGTCTTCAGCTACGCACTGGTGGCTCGACCTAAATCTTCAAGCCTCCAGGAGCCGCACCAGTGAACCACACCAAATCAGACAAGCATCTCCGCATAACTTGGTTAGCAAAGGACCAATAGTACCTAGTGCACCATATAATTTCACTAGTGAGAAGATGAAACTCTAGGGTTCAAAAGGTGGAGTTTCATGAAAACGCCTCCTGGAAGGGAAACAATGCCAGGGCCATCGTTGTTGTCTTCACAAGACAAGATCGTGCACAATTTTCGCGGCAACTCCAACACCCACCCCAAGAGACACCTATGGCTTTTCCCTGACAATCTTGTACCAAATTGGAGGTTTTAAAGCCCCGGGACCGGAAGGTTTACATGCTATCTTTTACAAGAGATTTTGGACAATTCTTAAAGTCGATCTAATAAAGGAAGTGTTAGAGGCAATTAATTTTCGGGTTATACCATAGGTATGTAATGATACAATGATTTTCTTGATTCTAAAATTTAATGATCCGAAGAGAATTACCCACTACATTCCTAATAGTTTATGCAATGTGGCTTATAAGGTGATTTATAAAAAGCTTGCAAATAGAGTAAAAGTGGTTTTATAGGAAGCTATCAGTGAGAGCCAAAGTGCTTTTGTTCCTGGCTAGATAATTGCGGATAGTATCTTGTTGGCATTACACAAGATAAAGAATAAGAGAGGAAAAATGGATTATGTGCGGTTAAGCTTGACATGCACAAAGATTAAGATAGAGTTGAGTGGTGCTTCCTTGAGAAGATGATGCTCAAAATAGGGTTTCATGCTATATGGGTCTTTCTAATAATGGAATGTGTTACCATGCGGTACTCAACTAATACTGAATCTTTTAAGACAACAATTGGTATTCGTCAAGGGGATCCTTTATCTCCATATTTATTACTTCTCTGTATTAGAAGATCTCTCGAGTATGCTGCAATATGCATAAAATTCAGAGGAGCTGGTAGGATCCCGAGTGTGTAGTGATGCCCCTGTGATCACACACCTCCTGTTCCCATATGATTCACTAATATTGATGGAGGCTAGTGAAAGCAATGAAAAAAAAGTTAAAACAGATTCTAGACTACTATTGTGACAATTTTGGATACATGGCAAGTTATGCTAAATTAAGTATTTATTTTATCCCAAATGCCCTAGTGGAGGAGAGAGTGGTGGTGTGTAAGAAACTGAATATTGTCACTGAATCTCTGAATGTCATGTATTTGGGTCTGCCAGCTATGTTGGGGGCGGATAGGAGTTACTATTGTTTACATATTATTGAAAAGGTTTCAGATAGGATCAATGGATGGAAGGAAAATATACTCTCTATCAGAGGTAAGGAGGTCCTCTTTTAAGCTATCGCACAAGCTATACTGGTGTTTGCAATGAAAGTATTCAAAATTCCAAAAAAAAAACATTTGTAAAGGAATAACTGATGCTATTTTGCAACTATCGTGGAGTGATGATGATGATCATGCATTGGGTGGCATAGTGGAAGATGTGTATCCCTAAGGGAATGGGTGGAATGGGTTTCTGTGACCTACATACTTTCAACATGGCGATGTTAGTGAAACAATGTTGGAGACTCTTTGCGAAACCTGATTCTCTCTGTTCTAGAGTGTTGAGAGCGAAGTACTTCCATGACGGTAATCTACTGAATGCACAATTAAAGCCATGTAGCTCATTCACTTGGCAAAGTGTCATTGCAAGACTAAGGACTCTAAAACACCGATTCATATGGAGAATTGGTGATGGTACACAAGTGAACATCTGAGAGGATGCATGGATACTTTCAAGCCCAAGACGGAAATTTAATACTCCTAGAGGTATTCTTCTGAGTAGATTGGGCGATCTTATTGATCCAATAACCGAAACTTAGGATGAAGATATGTTCGTGACCCTATTTTTGTTGGTTTGTGCAAACCGTATTTTGGAGATTCCCATTGCACCTCCTGGTATGGACAACTTTGTTTCTTGGGATCTTACTATTAATGGAATTTTCATGGTACGATTATTGTACCATAACGAGTGGTAATATCAGTTTGGCTGCAAAAAAAAGAAGATCAACTGGTGTGGGAAGATAACAGATAAGCCCGGTCTGGAAGAAACTTTGGAAATTGAATATTCCGTCAAGGATTAAATGGCGAGCGCTATATGGGCTTACTCTGTGCCTTGGAGTCTTGGAAAATAGGCATATTACAAATACTAGTGGGTGTCCTATATGCTTGGTGGGGTGAAGACATTATGCATATTCTTTTTACCTGCTTACGAGCTAAGAAATATGGGCATAGTTGGGTGTTAAATCGGTGATTGAGGAAGCTGTCAACACAAGCAGAGCTGGGGCTGTAGCTTTGGAACATATAACTTGCACAAAAGGATCTTGGGACCCTCTAGGTAGCGTCAGCCTATTGGAGATTGTGCTAATTGGAGCATGGTATATGTGGAGGGAGTGTTGCCAACATACCCATGCGGCAAACGTTCAAACACCCCAAAGATCAACTTTGTCTATTGGTGCTCTAGCAACAAACTATTGGAGAGCTCGTACAAAACCAAATCAAAGGAAACCTGATTAGTGGACATGATTAATGTTGATGCTGCCTTCAATGAGGATGAAGGACGTGGAAGCATTGGGGTTATTATCCGAGATACAGAGGTGAGTTCATTCCTGAAACAAAATAAAGAACTACCCTATGTTGGTGATGCTATGATGGCCGAGGCATATGCTGTTCGAGAAGGATTATGCCTTGCTGAACACATTGGATGTAACCAGATCATCGTCCAATCTGATAATTCTATGGTAGTTGATACTGTGAAAGATGGGGGTTTCTCTGCAACAGCAACAACAACCATATTTCATGACCGCAACATCCTTTTCTCAGGTTTTAGTAAGGTGATTTCTGAGCATTACCCAAGGGGGGCTGATTCGGTAGCGCATAAACTTGCTAGACATAGTTATCTTTCTTTCAGTTCTTGTACTTGGGACGATGATCCTCCTAGTTTTATTCTTTCTTTGGTGATTAATGATGTGAGTGTGTTTGATGATTAATAAAGCTAGCCGGATGGCATTCCCTCAAAAAGTCGGCAATCAGCTGGTGAATCCACCGGTATCCGCCCGTGGCAGGGCACCAACTCAGACTACTCCTATGCTCAAGAGCGGTTGGATACATCATCCTCGCCGGCAATGGCCGAAGCCTTGCGGTGCTTTTACAAACACAACATCTTAAGCGCCGACGTCCTAGCCAACTATTACAGAGAGGGAGCTGGGTCAGCCCTGTCGCCAACCCCCCCCCCCCCCCCCCCCCCCCCCGAGCACTGCGGCTAACCGTCCCCGAAGAAGGAGAAATCGAGATGGAATGCCCATTCATTAGATTTGGCTGGAGGAGAAAAGAGTCAAGTGGTGAACCCTGCCGTGCAGAGAACCCACTTCACCAGCCATAGACCCCTGGATAGCACCAGTTCAAAGCACCCTGGCTAGAAATGGGAACGCACCTCCATCTCCCCCTCGAGAGCGAGCCAAGAGGGAAGAAAGGGATCCGCCGCCACCGCCCGATAGTACCCCTCACGGTGCACCACGTGGACACCGACGTTACCTTTGAAGCAGCAAAACGTTGGTCCCCTGCAGTACTAGATATGTTCTCGACTAATCATCGATATGTAAGAATATCGACCGTTCCACCAAAACATGAAAATCCAGTATAGTGTATAGTGTAACGTAAATGCAGGCTCGAAAGGCGGACGCGCGACTCAGCTGGTTAGAACATACACAAGTGCAAATGAAAAAGTAGCACTTGATCTTTAAAGGTATCCAGATACCAGATATACCTGCAGTGGCTGTTCCTCGTATCCAGCGACGAAATCAATCCACGGCGAGGGCTCGCAGATGAACTCTGGAGTGGTAGCCATGAGATGCCGGGCGTGGCTTTCGTGTCTCGTGGAACGAGTGAGAGGAGAGCCACCGGCGATGGAAATGGGGAGAAACAGATTAGAAGAGATTTTATAGGATTTGGGTGGACTCACTTTCAGCATGTCAGTAGTAGTATTAATTATTGTCGCTGAAGATTATGCATCTTCTCACTAGGAATATTGGCTCTCTAACGGATCTGATTTCCAAATTTTGCAACGAATATTCGCTCGACACTATTGTCTTCTCTGTCTTTTAGAGTTTATTCTAATTATTTCTTATCTTACACGTATGTGTATCCTTTTTGAATCATATATCCTAAACTTTGTTTTGTTGGCAACAACTAAGGTCGATTCTATGTTATGGAACATCGAAATGGGGATCATAAACCCGATTCTTTTAATTTGGTAATTGACCAATCTGCAACTAAATCTTTTCTGATTTTGCTCATGCGCAAATCATGGCAAACGTCTGGCATTATTGCTTTGCCACTGCCCACAATTTTTTTCTAATCCTTTTTCGCGATTATCCTCTGAAACACCCTTACGCGAGGATAACCACATAACATAAGGTGGTTTCTATACCTATTTTATGGAAGACTAGCAAGGAGATCATAAAGCTGATTTTGTTGATAAACAAATGATCTCTTATTTTATTTGGATCCGTTATATGTTGATCCAAATTCTACAAAGTAAAGACCAACTTCTGACGGAGCGGAGCGAGGCCCGTCGCCAGAGGCTTGGGCCGATGCAGATCGTTGATGACCTAGGTTACCACCACTATATATACTTCTTGTAAGCAGCCGGTTGGGAGAAGTTGCATCTGTAAAATCCCCGGTGTTGTGTAAACACTCTCCATTATAGTGAAGTTTCGTTGGCTGGTGCCCATGGTTTTTCCCATCTCTTTGTTGGAGAGGGTTTTCCACGTTAAATCTGTGTTTCCCTTGCTGCGATTTTATTTTCGTTCTTCGTTATTTACTTGTCGCAAAGCTAACATCAAGCGTTGCCTGTGACTTTAGTCCCACCTCGCTAGTGGGAGGAGGCCACGACTAACTTATAAGGGAGAGTTCCCCTCCGCCTTTCAGTCCGGGCTTTTGGGACGAAGTGGGTTCTCCACTGAATGTTGGGCCGTGTGCGCGGTCGTGGGCCAGGAAACGTCCAAACACGATGCGAGTGTGTGGAGCTGGGCCCGGGACGCTGACACGGTGCACCACTTGTTATTCACTGCTATCATAAATATATGATGGTATTGATTGCCAAAAAGAAAAACTAAAATTTGTAATTTGTCTTGCCCACAAAAAAGTTGAATTGCTTCTACATTTGTATGATCTTTTATTTCCAAACCCTCTTTCATTTTTTGTCTATTTCTCTTTGGATGCCCAACTTAACATGATTTGTATGGTCTTTCATAAAATAGGAACACAATCAGGATGTCCGTAGTAGTAATTATTGTCGCAGGTACGTGGGTGGGCTCAACTTCAGCACGCCAGTAGTAGTTGGAATCAGGTTTGCCACGTCAGGAGAACCAGGCGCTGGCCTAGTGGCTGATACTCCGGGTGTGGAGGCCAGCCCGTCTGAGTTCGAGTCCCAGCAATGGCAGACTTTCGAGTCGCCGATGAGACATAAATAAACCGGGTGTCTCACCTACCTAACAACGTATAACCAAGGGAGGGATCATTCCCCCGTTGGCAACGTTTTCTAGGTTTGCCACGTCAATAGCATGTGCACAAACAGTGGCAAACCGTTAAAATTATTGCTCACACAATTTTATAAGCTGGTCATACTGGTAGTATCATAGTACTAGTATCATGCACATGATACTAGTGTATGATACCATCTCCATGGTGCATGGTATCATATGATAGTATTATACTAGTACTATATTTAATGATTTATAGAATCTCAATGTAAAATTGTGTACAAGATTTATTTGCATGAGGATTTTCTAGATTTACGTGCTATGATACGGTATCTACCTATGATACTCTAATCATCTCTTTCTTCATTGATTATTGTGTCACATCAGATTTTTGCCAACATGGCATGCATGATACTAGCTATGACCAGTCTAATGTTCGGGTGGGTGGACCCACTTTCAGCACCTCATTATTAAGTAGTAATTATTATGGGGAAAATAACACATCTTTTCAATGGGAATAATAGTACTATAAAAAAGGAGTGCTGCCTAACGGATCAAATGTTCTAAGTTTGTAATAAATATTCGCACCATTGTCTTTCTGTTTTTCAGAGTTTATTCCAATTTCTTATCTTACCTGTATCTTTCTTAATCGTACTCTAATTTTTTTTAGAAACACAGTATAATCGTAGATGCTCACAATACGTACATGCACCCACCTATGAACGCCACACCCTATCCCTATGAGTACCCTCGAGACACTGAGCTAGCAGATCGGGTCTTGAGATTGACAAAGTCACCGCACGTGTTTTGCTACCGACGGGACCATCGCCTCCTACTGAAAAAATATTCTGTCTTTATGCAACACACAGTATCAACGTCGGTTTTGAACTCTAGTGGGCTGGGTACAACCACCTCCTAGCTACCCAAGTTTGCAAATCGTACTCTAATTAGTAAATACAGTGCCGAACTTGGTAGTAATTACGTCAGCCTTGTATTCCGAACTTGCTTTGCTGGTACAACGACTAAAGTTATTTGTTTTTCTGTTTTATGGAACATCTACATGGGAATCATAAACCTGATTCTATTGGTAAACGACCGATTTACACTCAATCTTTTATGTTATTTCGCTCATGTGCAAATTGTGGCAAACGGCTGATATTATTGCTTTGCCACTACCCACAATTTGCAAATGACCGATCTGCATTCAATCTTTCCATTCCCACCTTAAGATGATTTGTGTTCCTATTTTATGAAAGATCACCAAGAGAATCATCAGGATGATATTCTTCATATACAACTGATCATCATGGCACGAGGAGGATGTAATGTCTTCGCCGCAAAGCGAAATATTGTTTTATATTTCTTTTATCCTTTGTCACACCCCTCAAAACAAAACAAAAAGCAATTAATAAAAACTCAATTGCCAATAGGAATGTTTCTTCCTTCTACTTTTTGTATTTCTCCTATTTCAAAATTCTGTTGCTAGCATTTACTCTGTGTTCATCATTTGATGCGTATCCCGAGTAGTTTGCTGGAACAAAAAGTACTCCCTCCGTCCAGGTTTATTGGGCTATTAGCGCTGTGCAGCGCGATCAAGATAGTTAGGAACTAGGCTAGAAAATTGCCGTTTTAGTGATTTGGTGAGGGTACGTATCTGCCCGTCATAATGGTGAGGAGGCATGCAAACAATTCCCATCGTTTTCACACAGGACATGCAGTACTACTCCGTGTACATGCAAACACACAATAGGCTGAGAGTAATTGACAACAATTAATACTGCTATTAGCCCAATTTTTCGGTCCAACTTCAAAACAGCTAATAGCCCAATAAACCTGGACGGAGGGAGTAATTTAAGATGACTTCTAATCCTATTTAATTAATGGAGACCAACATAGGGATCATCAAGTTGATTTATCCATAAACAACCTTCGACGGAAGCGCCAAAATAGCGCGCCGCTAGAAAAACCGCCGTTTTACCCGTTTCGGCTGCTCCAGCAGACGCGCGAAAATAGCACGCACGCGAATTTTTTGCCACGCGCCATTTTGCACAATCGCGAGCGCCGTATATTGCGCTTGTGCTAGCGCGCGACAAACTCACAGCGAGCACACACACTCCAACCACCTCTGAAACTTCCTCCCCTTCTCTGCGCATGCCACATAGTCTACCTAGCGCTTCGCCTCCGCGCGCCACGCAGCCTCCGCCACCGCTTCACATGCACGCGCCATGCAGCCTCCCCGCCGGCGAGATGCCGCTGCACTGCCATGGAAACTCCTCCGGCTACATCGGCATCCGCGTGCGCCCTCAGGGGACCTTCTACGCGGAGATCTGCTTCACAGACTTGCGCATCGGGCTCGGGACTTTCTAGACGGCGCACGAGGACGCACGCGTGTATGACGCGGCGGCGTGGCGCCTCGGCCGGACGCACTACACCCTCAAATTCCAGGACGTCTGCACGCGCGAGCAGGCGGAGATGCTCGTGCCGCCGCCGCACCTCATCAACGAGGAGGAGTGTCGCCACCACCACGCCCAGCAGCGCCGCCTGATGATTGCCGAGACCAAGGAGCGGCACCGCATTCTGTGTGCGCTGGCCTTCCTGGAGGACGTCGCCGCCGAGTCGCCTTCTATGCTGAAAGGAACCAGTGGAGGGAGTACCGGAAGGCGGCGAGGCACGCACGGAGGGTGGAGAAGGCGAGGAAGTGCGCCTTCACCAACCCGACGATCGCCGAGGACGACCGGCGTTGGCTCAACCTTTTTTCGTTGACGCTGGTATCATCCTCGACGGCGGAGTCCTCAGACTTTGATTTCGGAGACGACGAGTAGTTTAGGCTCGTGTCTGCAATGTTGAACTATGTTCGAGAAGCAACATGCCGATTTCTAGTTTGTAACATGGAAGCTGGTAGGTGGTAGTGATGAAGTTAGGTAGTCTAGCTTCTTTGCTACCATCGATCAACACCGACGTTTACGAACTAGTGTTTGTGCTCGTTGTAATATAAACCTACAATTTCTAGTATTTGTTCGTTTTTTTACTTATTGGCGTCTGTTTGATCTTCAAGACATCAATTTCCTGAACTAATACATGTATATATTCGACCTTAGTTAGTGTTTACATAAAATAAAATCTACTTTCCTAGACCGTGGGCATGCAAATATATGTTCATTATTTGTGAGAGTACCTGCTGGTGACGGACATGCTTGTTTTGCTTTTGATTCTCTGTAAGAAGTATTGAACTATTGATGCATGTGCTATTGATACCATAAGTTTTAGGAATGGTTGGATGTTCTCTGTTCATACTACACTCTTGTACTGCTAGCTTTACATGATATTTGATGATTGATGCTACTGTTAACTTGAAATTTTCTATACGTCCTGATGCATGTATTTAGTTGAGAAAATACTAAACAACAATATAAGATTCCTAGTTACACGCACCTAATATGGTTAATCTCGGAAATGTCTTTAAAGTAGTTTGATTTTTGGAACTGACTACTTTATTAGGAACATGAGGGTACTTGGTTTGTACTGCTATTGCTTCCTATAAGTATTAACCATAATCTGTTTCAGTATCCTTAGTGTGCAGGTTCTTATCAACACATTTATGTGCTGGTTCGGCTTATGTAGTTCTAGGAACGGTTAGATGTCATGGGTAAGTACGAAATTAGGATGCTAGTTGATTTGTTTCCCTGCCAGTAATGTTGTTTGATTTTAAGTTAAAACATGCTTAATGCCTTTATTATACCATTCATTCTAATAATATGGTGGGTATATTCAACTTGTATTATGCTGGTAGATTGCTTTATTTAATAGTGTGCATGATTCATATGTTGTATTCATGCTGTTTGTTCTCACAGACCTGATGGAGTGCTGCAACCGGGGCAACACTTTCTTCTACCGATTAGATAAGCCTTTGTTTACCCATTCTCCTCTTTATTACTTTGTTGATGGATCATGATGCCCAACATTATTTTTTAGTAAAGTTGAAAGAGATATGCCCTAGAGACAAATAATAAAGCGTATTGTTTGATATATCTCTTATGTTCATAATACGTTTCATACTTTGCTATAACTGTATTAATATAAAACATTAATACATGTGTGGTATGTAAACAAACCGTGTCTCTAGTTACCTCTAGCGAACTAGCTCATTGCTCATGAGGATGATCTAGGGTTTCAAGATCATGGGGATTTATACCAATTAACAATGAGGTCATTAGTTGAATGACGTGATAGACAAACATCCAACAGTTGTATCTCAATGAGATCTAGTTACGAAGTTCACCATTGATGATAAACACAAAAAACCTCGCAACCTGATCCTTAGACTGTGAGATAATGCAAATCACCATTCTGGAGGGAGCTTAGATGGTATCAAGTATCATTCTGTGATTGGATGATCAAAAAGGTGTCACTCAGGTTTCCCAAAGGGGCGTGTAGAGGAGTACATATCAAGACCAGGATTTCCCAGTCCATGTAACAGATAGATACATATGTGGCTATCTCGGTGATGTTGCACTAACGAAGCTTGCAAGCGTGTGACTTGGTCACAGAATGCAACGACATCGGAATGAGTAAACAAGTTCATCGTTAACAAGATCAAACTAAGGTATGAAGATACCAAAGATCAAGTCTCAGATGAACTAGGTATCAAGTGGCAAAGAGAACGAGCGATAAGATTCATGGAATGCACGGGATCATCATGGGCATCCAGGTCCTGCTGATGATCATTGATATGAGAGGAGTCTCAATCATGTCCATAGTGTTCCCGAACCGAAGGATGTCACGCTTAAGGGTGGGGACGCTTAGCGATAGATGCGGTACCGTAGGAGAAATAGAGAGAGAAACCGGAATAGTTCCGGGTAACATTCGATGTTGATCGAAGGGGGTCCGGAAGGAGTTCTGGAGTGAAGGAATATAATAATATGTGTGTTTTATGTTAATTGGTGATTTAATATTA